>JBAMHZ010401463.1:0-12057 GCA_037177395.1 Alpinia galanga
GGTATAATTATTGCTTATTCTTATCTGAGCGGTAGATTTGTTACCGTCTTCGTATCTTTTGTAAAAGCTTCGTCTCTTACCTCTAATGAGAAAGAGACTCTAATAATGAATTGCCTTTTGAAGGCGATCTCAAATCGCGAACCTTGGACTAGCAGCCGTTGGCTGAACCAAGTAAAAAAACACTTGTGTCATTTTTGTTTCCATTGTGTATTTCTTTGTCTTACTCGTGTTTTAAAGAAAAGTAAAAATAAGATTTTAAAAACACTATTCACCCCCCTTCTAGCGTTCTTTCGATCCTTCAAAAATGAGGTGTTCTCTTTGTCTTCTCATATTCTTCGGGTGCTCTAGAGGAGGAAGGCGAGAAGTTAAGTCTGTGGTTGTTGTTGTTGTGTCATCTAGTGCGAGATTTAGAGGAGGTGCAAAATTTGGAACCAATGGATTAATTAATCATTCCCAAACCTAAATTAAATAACTTTAATTAGGACAATTTAAATAGTTTCATTTAACTTAAATAATTAATTGAAATAAAATAAGTTTAACAACTAATAAAAATTAATATAGCTATATTTATTAGATTCAATTAAATAGTTAAATTAATTAATCTAATTATAACTAAATTAATTAAGTACACACACTTAATCTAATCACAATTAAAATAATTTAAATTGGATGGTAATCTAATTTTAATAATTAATATTGGATAAGTTATTTGAAATTTATCTTAATCAGATTCCAAAATTATTTTACTAATTAATTTAACTGCGTTAACAAGAATTAGTTAAGATTAAGTTAGAACTCATTTAGTTAACCAAAATTAAGTAAATTAATTAAATGTTTTAATCAGAATTGAAATTGATCACACGAGAATCAGATTAGTAATATAAACTTTATTTGAGCCAAAACAAAGTAAGAGTGAGTTTTCTAATTATAGTATTTGTATTTAATCAAATACAGACACACGATTTTAAATTTTTATGAATCTTTTGTTGTCTTATTCCACTTATTGTTATTTTGTTTTTTTCACATATAATTTCTATTTATTTATTACCAGTTTTGATCCCACAGATTCAACACGGCCAATGCATAGATTTTTTATACTTCTGGCACTGACACGAATACTTCCACCCAAGCTTTTTTTATCTTCCCTGCACAGGTAAGCATGCTTTGTTATATATATTTTCATCTATGATCATCTTGTGAAACTTCAAGATGCAAAGAGAGATATGGGGTGTGGATATTTAGAGTATTCAAATTCATTTGATGTCTGCATTTGAGTATGCTTTAAAGAGAATCTAAATAATTAAGACAAAAATGGTAATAATCCCAGTGTGTGCGGTTAAAACAGGACCAAACTAAAACATTGCAAGTCAGGCATGGAAGCCAAACTACAAAGTCTTTGATTGTGGTAGGTGGACACCATTAGTCACTTAGAAGCCTTTACTGAGAGAAAATGAAAGTGCACAAATAAACAATCATCCAACTTAGTAATCATGCTTTTATTTTCTTCCATGCGAACAAATAATTGTCAGACTTAAGCAACCACAATTCTCAACGTCTTACCAGAACAAGAGCATTTGCCTTTAAGAAATATGACTTTGGTGAGGTACACTGGACGCAGACAACTTTTTCCGCATCCTTTAATGCAAGCTGATAAGTTAACTGAATGATTAGAATTCTAAGTCACTAAGGAAGTGATCAAGATGGAAAATATTAATAGGCCGCTGTACCTCAGCATAAGTAGTAGGATCAAGCCCATTCAAGGGTTGATACTCAGAATCACGTGCTGATCGATCCTTAAGAAGTCGACTGGTCCTGTAATCTTAAATGAGAATATTCTAACATATGAAAGAACATTTCAAAAAAAAAAAATCCAAGCACAAGCACAACAAATGAAACCAAAAAGTACACAAGCCAAACAAAGTTGAACTCTCAAATAGTAAATTAACCTGCAGAAAGCAGCACTTCGATTGCCAAGAATAACAGGATCTTGAGGTTTCAAAAGAAGAGCTTTGGAGTAATATGAAATTGCCTGTACAGCACCTCAATAGAAACACAAACATTACAAAGGAAAATGATATTACTAAATCAGTATAACCTAATAGAATAAACAGAAAATTCTAAGAAGATAAAATGCATACTATAAATTGAATCATTGGATATGGGGTAGTAGAATGAACACCTTGAAGTATAAAAAGAAATAGACACTGCATGCTCTACACACAAGAGATGACCCCAACCAGTAAGAAAATTAGCTCATTTTAACAGTACACCCATCTGTACCCATAAACCTCCTCAATTAGTTCACAACTTTAAATGTTGAAATAATTATACAATGCCAGATCTATCTTCATCAAACCCAAAATTTCAGATTATAGACAAGAATCACTGCCAACGTAACTAAATTGAGATTTCATGGAAGATGAACTGAACAAATGAAATAGGCACACAAATATGGATATTCACAAAAATATAGTAAATGTAGATAAACATATACAATGAGGAGAGAATCCACATATTCAAACCTCCATGGGTCTCACTAATTAGAGTCTCTTGACCTTGGTTGGGAACAAAACCAGGTTTGATTGAGGAAGTCAAATGTGTGAAGTACAAAAACAGAAAAAGATTCATTGCTTTGCCAAGTTCTTGGTCATACATTATGAGCTTATTGAAGCATCTTGCCCTCCTCCATTAGCTTCTTTCGTTAAATAAAAGTAATCAGAATTATGGTTTAGGAGTCATTTGTTGTAAGTTTTAAATAAAATAAAACACCAAGTGCGAGGTCATTCACACAATTTGCCCAGGTTAGTCAAAAACAAATGGTAAATAACGTTGAGCCACTGAGGTTACAGAGGTGGAGCAAAGTCTTAAGTTCAATAAAACTGACACAGGAGTGGCACTTTTTCACAGAAATTACGGACGCTTAGATCAACAATGAGTTGACGATGCTCCATTCAGAATCAACACTAAATGAATTAATTTGTCCATAACTTTCAGTATAAACAAAGCACGAAGGGATTAGAAATCACGTTGCCAAACCATATCGATGGTTTTGCCCCAAAACCTAAATTTGCATCTCGAAAGCTCACCTCCTCGAACCTCTTCTCCCGGAAGGCACGGTTCCCCCGCCGCAGGAGATCGAACACCTCGGAGAAATTCTCCAGCGGGATGCCCATCTCCGCCTCCTCGACCTGCACGCCATGAAGCTGATCAAATCAAACGAGAACAAAAGAAAAGACGCGACCGAATCGGAGAAAGGGATGGGGGAGGGGCGCACCCAGACGAACTCGTCGACGTCCTGGGAGAAGGGATCCGCCATAGAAGGGAGAAAGAGCGAGAGAGGAAGGTCGGATGGAAGAGGGAGGGATTAGGGATGGAAGAGATAGAGAGGAGGTGGGCGTTTTGCTGTGGATGGTGCGAACGCGCGGACGCAACCGACGCGACGTGGTTCGCTGCTTCTCCTACACCATAGTCCGCTCCGTCACCACAAGAATGAGAATTAAACTAGAAATATTTTCTTCGATTTCGTTGAATTCACGGCCGATCGGTAATTTTGTTTTTTTATCAACGAATCGAGGATTAAAATTTAATCGTTGAAGGATTAATAGGATCCAAACAAGATTTGCTGCGTTCGTTAAACCAGCAATTCTAATTGTTTTATCCTATAAACCCTAAACAAGCAATTATAATTGTTTGTTTTAAAACACATTTAAGAAAATAGTTTATAAAAAAAATTACGAGGAATTAGAAAGGCACGGATCAAAGCCTCGTCGGTCCGTCGTCGTCTCGACCTAGCAACGAAGATCGTGCGGCGATTCCCGGTCTGCATCTCCGTCCGAGGTAGAGGAAGGAATGGCATCTCCCGGCATCAGCATTGCTGTCGCAGAGGCTGTCTGGGAGCAGATCAAATCCTCCCGCTCAGGTCTTTTCTACTGCGTGTCTTTCCTCGATCGATCTAGGGTTCTTCGCTTCTCACTCCCTCTAGCTTCCTTCCATGACCACCAGCGTCCGACGATCACCTTTCCATGTGAGACAGACACACCCTTCTTCTCCTTTCCTGCCTATCTCTCCCACATTGTGATACTGCAGGAACTGAGCCATCGTTTCTTCTCTGCCGCCGTCCAGATTGCACTTCCTCTTCGGCAAGAACTTCGAGCGCGCCACAAGGATCGTCGACCAAGGAGGCGTCCGGAAGTTGTCAGCCATGCCCAGCCGCCGGTCCCTATTCTTGGTCCATTCCCGCTCTCTCATTTCCTCCTGCTAGTGAAATGCTCCTGCTTTTGCTTTCGTTAACCGTTTTGGGAGAGGGGGGTTTCAGGTAGTCGGGGAGTCAAGGAGGAAAGAGGAGTACATCTGCTTCCCGGAGCACCACTGCACTTGCTATTCCTTCTTCTACGACGTTGTCAATCGGGGGGAGCAGCTCTGCGTAAGCTCCCTTGTAGACTCCTGCAGTTCAATTGCGTTTTGATTTGCTCGATTCTCATTGTTGTAGTTGTCGTTGCTAGTGTAAGCATCAGATAGCTGCTCGGTTGGCGGAAGCTGTTGGCCAGCTTGAGGACCTGGAGGTGTCTGATGAGCAGTTGGCGGTGATGCTAGCAAAGCTCTGAACATGAAAGCAGTCAAGCAACATCTGATTAGTTATCTTGGATGCTTTCAGTAATTCTCTGCCAGTGCAATTAATTTAGGGTTCTTGGATACTCCCGTAGATCGAAGCGTGTGTTTTTTCTTTACAAAATCTGCATCCATAAGAATTGGAATGGGCATGGTTTGATGCAACGAAGAGGAGGGACTGGAAAGACACAGCTAGTCTAGTCTATCTAGCTATATCTTTTCCATTGTTGTGCACAATAGCTATATCTTTTCCAATACCATCAAAAATGCGAGAAGGATTTGGAAAATAATCACACTTTTTTTTAATGGTTTTAGAGAGAGTTGAGATTTTGACGAATTGAAATTCTCTGGGTTGGCTAATGGATGAAATTTCAGGTAAAGCACGATTCATTTTGCATTATTTGTCTATGCCTCTGCAACACAATTCGAGGGTGAAGCCCCCTCCCTTGCAAGCAAAGATCCCTTGAAGGGGAATTTAGTTCACCTTTTTTTTTTCCCCTTTTGTGTTTTCTAAGATGTTCTATGAGTTGTTGGTAAGATGTGTTTTCTAAGATTTGGATCCAAATCTATATTTGACATGGTTATTTTTAAGATTGCTATACATGATCAACAGTGATATCAGGTGTGAGGTAGATAGAAAGTTCAGTTTTTAAGAAACTTACTGAGATGAGTAGTTTGTAGCATAGATCTGTTTTAAATAAATTGATGTAGTTTGGAGGTGATCCTTTTTTTTTTTATGATTAGTACCACGGTATCTAAAGCTTCGGCTTGATTAATTTTTAAGGGTAGTCAGTTCTATCCCACGGTCCTTCGGAAACATCTCTTTAGTAACTGAAACAAAAAGGTTGAAGTCTCAGCGGATCTCCATCAACTACTTGAATAAATTAAAGAAGTGCTTGTAACTTTAGCAGCTTAGTTTGGACTCCATAATTACGTCATCCCTGAAAAATTATTCAACATCAAAATTATACTTCATTCGCTAAATAATTTTTTATATAAATAGCTGCTTCTATGGATTTTTAAAAATTCATTATTAAATTATACCTTAACAGAAGATTAAATTGTATTCTTTCATGAGATGTCTTGACGCTTCTGCTGCTGTATCGTGCCTTGAAGTCAGCCTGTAGGTGATTCTCTGGTTAGACTCGTGTTGTTAATTGGACTTGATAGGACATGGACTTGGGAATTGTCATGTAATCGATGCTCTTTGTTGCACTGTTTTAATCGAGATAAGGACGATGATAACAAAAGGCTTGAGTTTGGAAATTACTAGACATATTGGGCACCTACGACACATAATTGGACGGAAGGGGGCAAAAAGGGGGAGGTAGGTAAAATACTTGATCATTCTATATTTTTTTATCAAAAATATTTAATGTATTTAATAAAAAAACATATTTAAAATTTTAACAGCAGATAATGATAAAAGACAAATAATCAGCTTATTTTATAAAAGAATACAAAATAGGTTTGCATGGAGGAGCTACATGATCCACGCACAAAAGATTTTATCATACTGACTAGCTGCTGTAAACAAGATGATGAGCACACCATTGAATCTATAAAAAGGTTCATAGATAAGCATTCTTAACAGTTGATAAGTATTTTCCACGACGCTCCTTTCGAAGAGAATAACTTTTTAGCAAGTGCTCTCTTAATTGAATGCCACTGACAAGTTCCTCCCAAAGTCAATTAGATAGAAGCAGGAAGATGGAAGCAATTCTGTACTGCTGTCTGCAGCAAGCAGTCCAATTCTCATGGTAGTAGCCTTAAGTTTGTCGTATTCATGATGCTAGAAAAAGCTCCTGCTATCTGCATATAATATTCTTATCAGTTTCCCTTATGGCGTGGAACAGCAAACACCTGTTTAGTTGGAAGGCGAAGTTGAAAACGTTGCATCACCTTTGCAACGAGTACCAGTGGGAAACAGCCTTTGTAGCATAATTTAGCATCTCAAGACTGTCTGGTAATTGTGTCTTTCAGATTACGTAATTGCAGCGAACAACAAAATCCCCATGTGATCTATCTTTGTGATTCTTTATATCTGTAGTTATCTCTGTTTGGGAATCAGGCGGTCCTCCACTGCATTATCTTCAAGGTGGCACCATTATTGCTGCACTTTTGTTGATGTGGTTAAAGTAAGTTTTTGCAACTCTTGCATTGAGTTGAGTTCCACATCCATCCCATTCAAAGGTCTTAAGAAGAGATAATAAACAAGGTCAGCTCAAATTTGATAGAGAGGGCAAAAAAAAGAAAAGAAAAGAAGAGGAGATTTGATTAGGACAGATTCAGGTGAGTGGAAGTGTGAAATAAATGGTTCTGGTTCGTTCTCTAGCACTTGCTAACTACAACTAGTTCCATATTCTTGCACACATGAAGGACCACAAGAACAACAATACATGAAATGGCTGCAACCAAAAGGAATAATTACCATTGACTTCACCTGAAAGATTGGTGGCATAACTCTACTTTCTCTGTGCTTGCTGATGACACAAACCACCTCGACAGTTGATACTCTTTACTGGAGGTGGCACGCCTCCATCGCCCCTTTGCACGTTGAAGTTACAACACAAGGAATCATCAGTCTTTAAAACTGCTTCATCTCTTTAGTTCAAAAACCACATGTTAAATTATGATGTGGTCCAACTGCAAGAGAGATTTGAGTTGCATAATGATAGTTGATCTGAATTAACATGTCAATGAATCATCAATCGCCATAAGGATTAATCTATAGGCTGCAGAAGGAATTTTTTTTTAGAAGAGATGGAGAGAAAAAATGTATATTTAATGAAGGCACACCAAATGCAATTTCTGTAGTGCTAAGAAGAAACCAGGGATCAAGTTGCAGACTGTCGCCTGGGTGAGGCACCGAGGGGACTGACTACAGAGTGGATGCAATTTCACTTGCGACTAAGATGGGATCCAAAACCTATAAGGTAACATCATGAACACGTCCACATCACCAAATATGAGCAAATGAATTGTGGAAGTGAAATCATGTCCCTTATCTATAATGATCAGATTGTCTGACTCATCAATCCAATTCCACAACTTCTATTCCACAAGGGAAGCCTAGCATCAAGCTTCAGCAAAACCAACAGTAAATGCTTGGTCTTTTCAGGCGAACCAAGTTTTCCATTGTCTTGTTAACAGTGATAGTCCACCCAAACCATACAAAGTACAAGTGGTTCGGAAAGCACGACTACTTGGACATCCTCCACTACTGGGAAGTCTCATTGGAATTCATCCAGCCAAATACTCCACTATGGATGAACAATAGTAAATCGTGATTAATGCAGCACCCAGCTCTTGTAAACTTTATTGCCATTATTGATACTTATGTGGGCCGTTGGGACTATAAAGATGCAAAAGAAACAATAATAGCAATGTATGACATCTCCACTCAGCTTAATACTTTCATAAAAACCTGAATGCAGTAGCAGAAATATACTTATCCTGGTTCAGACACGAAAAAATACAAGAAGCAAGACTTAGTTCACCGTTCTTAGTATGCAAATTTACTTCAACTAGTTCTGCCTGCCTTCAGTATTGCCTAGCTACTAGAGAATGATTGAAGTTTTTGAATAATTGAAGTTTTTGAATAACTTTTTACTCACGTACAACAACTTTGTTCCCAAGAAACTTCTCATGAACATAGAACCTGCCGAATTACTTTCAGTATAGAAGAACTAAGTTATAGATCAACCAATTACAGTTTCAGAGAAGAATCATGTAAGGTGGACATGAACTGGTAAAGAAACAAAAGGACCAAGGGAATCCTGAAAATTGACCTTGGCCAATAGTAAATACACAGGAATTTGCTGCTTTAGCAAGCACCAGAGTATAGGTCCTTTTTTTTTTTTTTTTGTAAAGTGATAAATAACAGCAAAAGTGTCCATTTCCACTTCTATTTCTACTGAAGAATTTCCCTTGAAGCTATTACTACTAAATACTTTTTTTGCTTCTTTTTAAGGGAAACCAGCATAATACCAACGTAGGCTGTGCAACTTCCCATCCTTGTTTTTTCCACCCTCTTATCTTCTCTCTTGTAGATATTGTTGATCGCATGGAGGGAAAAGAAGACTCAGACCACCAAAAGCAAGCACAACAAACCGTTGATCCTGGCAGCATGAACAATTTCAACGAAGAACGGCAATCATGGTTGAATCTTACGCTTGGTGGGAGCACCTCATCAGCTGATGGAAGCTCTTCTAGCGCGCAGTGCAAAATGCAAAGCCGCAAGATGTTCTCGTGCAACTTCTGCATGAAAAAATTCTGCAGCTCGCAGGCTTTGGGTGGCCACCAGAATGCACACAAGAGAGAGAGGGGTGTCACAAGGAGACCTCAGCAATCCGATAAAACGATGATAGGATTTCCCCTCTATGCATCTTCTCTCAAATCTCTGGCAGTTCAATCTCACTCAGTCGCGCATGAGCAACGTGCGGAGGGAAGCTTGCCTACGATGACAACATGTCGTCAAATGAACTCTGACACGGAAGCCACAAGGGTTCCGTTTGCGCTTGATCAAGTTAGAGGATCGACATGGCCTGGGAGCTTTCAGAAGAATTCTCAGCCTACCGGTTGTCCATCAGAACAAGAAAAACTTGATCTGAGTCTCAAGCTTTGATGAGTTTGACAATCTCATGGCTTCCCAAAAAGCAGGCTACTTTTGAACTTTGTCCAGTACATTTTATCCTCGCCTAACTTATTTTTGCCTCCACTCACCAATAAACTTGATCTACAAGTCAAATAAAAGGTAGCATCACAAAGAAGAAATTCTTGGGGATCATCAAATTTTCATGGAGGCAATTGTTCTTGCACTTGCCAATACATGTCTACTGAGTCTCAATTCTCCCAACCAATTAAGGTCATATATCCATGAAGGTGTCCTTCACTACTCGGTTTCATAGGTGATACTCGACTTCTAGTTCTCTTGAAGAAAGAGTTACAACAAATATGCAAGGGATTGATTCGTGCAAAGCTGGTAGAAAACCAATAAATATTGGAAACCAGAAGCACCGGAAGAAAGATATTTGAAGTATGGATAAATGTCAAGTATCAATTGGTCATTTTATAACTGTCTTTTGTTTGAATACAAAGTCGAAGCTGGCTTCCAACTACCAAAAGTAAGTGCTATCATTTTAAATCAGTTGTCTGCTTCAAGTTTTCAGATAGAGATTCACAAGCTTGTTAAATTGCAGAGGCTGAGATTTGTTTATCTCTTCGTGCAAAAAATATTTCTAGTTGATCTATTCAGTTAGCTCCATAATCAGTAGTAATAATTGACTAGATAGGAACGAGGTAATTCCTAGGTTATGTTGTCCATTAGTTTCCCTATGCATTTCAACTTCAACTTTGACCAGAACAACATAAGATCGATAACAATTCTCACTGAACATGAAAACTACAAATGAAGGAAGAAAAGAAGAGAGAGAATTCCTTGCTCCAAGGCTCTTGGCGTTGGAAACAAATACCATATTATCAAGAATTTAACCAGCAACAATTATAAGAAACAACACAATATCTTTTTTCCAATGCCAACATCTCAAATATCATATCATCCCACATTACCAGCTTATCCTTTTAACAATATGCCATCCAATTTCAAAGTTTTTTTGTTCTTTTCTAATGGCATAAAAATGTGTTTGTCCTTAAGCCCTTCATTCACTCAGCTACATTTTTAAAAGTAGTTTGTTTTCTTTTCCCAAACAAACGAAGAAGAAAAACTTGAATCTTTAAAAGACAACTTTAATAAACAAGTGGTACACTACGATTTTACATGGTTATATATATACATACTATAATCGAGGTTCTAAAATATATTCTCCAAATTAGCGTTTACGCGATGCAAATTAAATTCTCAATTCTACGGATCCAACAGAGAAAAAGGACCTATATATATATTAAGAAGCGAGGGACCAGCATAACCCAGAATTCACGGCGCCGAAGGGCTACGTTCATGCATGTGTGTAGAGAAATAAAGTGCGGCTAGAGAGCGCACATGATCGCCAGAAATGCCATGCGTAAGCAGTACAAGTCGGTGTATGTATGCAGAGCAATACGAGAGGAGGTTGGCTAAGGTTACACACACAGATGTAGCTGGAGGTGGTTGGCATTCATTTCCTTGCGTCGCATAATGAGCCTTTGTAACGCGGACAATGGCTGAGGTGTACAACTTATCCCAGATATCGATAGGTTTGTGAGGAATGATTGTGGGCTCTGCACAGGGACCTTGTCTCCAAGTATACAGGGATGGAATAGACAATCCAATTCTCTAAGATCTAAATAGTTCATTGGATGTGAAATATTCATTCAGTAGTTTTATACAAACTCTAGATGCTTCTTCTTGTTACCATCTTCTTTTCAGATTAATGGAGTGAATAAATTATGTTTTGCCTATTTGATGACAACCTTTACTGCATGCATGTATTTTAAGGATCTATAAGTTGACGTCTGCATAAGCATGATTAGCTGCTTTTCTGAAAATAATTCAATTCAATTCAGTTTGCACCTAAAACTAAAACTTAATTTAATTGAATGCGAAAATTAAAGTAAAAATTTGTAAAATAAAAAAAATCGAAACAAATGATTAAAAAAAAGATTGAAACATAAAAGTATAGAATGGTCAAACCTGAGACAGATTACGTGGCCGTTACATATGGGTGTGCCTTTGATCGCCACATGGGAGATCGCTATTCGCCTGTGAGTTCATCGGCTGAACAGGTGGCTGCTTCTTAGTGGGCCCTCGATATATCATAATTACAATTAATTGCCCCGCACCATTTGTCGGTCAGTTTTTACTTCTATTAACCACTCGTTTCTTTATAATTTACTACAATTCTCCTCCGATTAAATAATTTTTCACATTCCAGCCCCTTAAATTTCTTCGCGGCCAACGGCTAACTCAGACTATAAATTGCGCACGCCTCCGATGCGGGGATAGGGTTCCGCAATAGAGAGGAAGCGGGGGTTCTCGGCGCCGAGGAAGAAGATCGCGCGGGGCTGTGTTGGCGAGCTCACGGGAGAAGGAGAGGACATCGCACATGAACAATTCGTCGGTGCAACTGCTGCTTCCGCAGCAGAGGAAGAAGGGTCACCGCCGTCACTCCTCTCTGTTTCTGCCGCAGAAAGGGACGGCCGCCGCGGCGCTGGTCGGCAGGTCTATGAGCTTTCGGGAGACCCTTGCACCCCTGATGGAGGGTCCCGACGACGATGGCGGTGCTGTACGCGCCGATGAAGATCGGAGGAGGGAAGGATGGGTCCACTGGGTGCGGATCCAGCTTTCGCGTGTTCCTTCGATCAACTCCGCATCGGTTGTTGCCGGCGGTGCGTCCTTCTCCTTGATCCGCTGCCCCGACCTCCGTCTCCTTCTTGGAGTCATGGGTGCGCCGCTCGCTCCCGTCCATATCGGCACCGATGATGGTTGGCCCCATCTCAGCATCAAGGACA
>JBAMHZ010401899.1:0-12052 GCA_037177395.1 Alpinia galanga
CTGTTCATGCACACAATTTTTTCCTATGCTGAATTGTGGATATTTGAAATTTAAGCAATGGATATGGTCGACAGGATCTCCCTCCAAACATAAAACAAAAGCAAGACTTTAAGAAACTGTGCATCTCTCATCTTTCTTCTGAGTTGCCTGAAGATTGTAAATTTTATCTGGCTGATACTAAGGATGATTTGCAGAAGGGAATGACGCAATGCTGTCTACCAAACACTCCCTGCATACTTTAAATTTACTCAAAATCCTAGCTCTATTCTTACTGTTGGTGAATGTCCTTGTGTTGTAGTTCATGTGGCTTTTCAAGGAGCAAAGCCTTTCATGCCCCCATTGGAGGAACCAAAGATCTTATCTCGTGTCACAAGAGGTGAACATTTTGAAGGCAATTCTATGCAAAATACTTATTTTAGAATTAGACTTTTTTTATCGCTTGAAAAAATAATGTCATTCTCATGTATGCCATATGATCACTCTCTATGCATTTTGATTTGGCAATATTTTTGTTTTTTTTGCATTCCTCTGTTTTAACAGTACATTATGAGTTTTCTTTTGCATTACTTGCTTCTCTAATGTTATTTTCCTCAGACACAATTAGAACCTGATAAGGACAATCCTGGAATGTGCTCATTGCTTCTGTCTGGTCATGTTCGTGCTCACAGTCTTTCTGCTAACCAACTGGTGAGTACTCTATCTAGGGCATGTTTCTTTATCTGTACATATTTCTTACTTCTTACACTTTAGATTCATGTTTCAGGCAAAGGAGATTTTCGGATAGGGAAGATTGATATCCTTAAGGATCAATTCCCTATTAATGAAAGGAAAAGTTCTAACTCAATGGATTCCGAGGATATGAATAATTCACCGGTGATCTTTTTTTAAGAAATAAAATACTTTCCATCTTATATTTTCAATTCTAGATTCAAAGTGGCTCTTGTTAGTTGTTTGAAACTCTAAATTCTACACACAAAAAAGTGATTTGTGATATTCTTTTGGTGTCCATGTAGTGTTATCCTAAATGGATTTTATTTTCTTTTATATGTAAACAAGTACAAGTATTATTAGTTTTTTTTAAACAAGAAACCCTCTTCTCGTAATTGTGTCAGATCTGTCAATTGAATCAAGTATTTTCTTATTTGATCATGTTGTTATCTACATTTTGACTTTGGTAGGACAAGTGTTCAAACAATATTTTTTTCTTAAATTCTGCTGTAAGCTAAATGCAAAAGAGAAATATAGGGTATGAAACCAAGGTACAAAGAAGCTACATATTGCAATAAGAATGCATGCAAGTAATTATAATTGATTATCTTAATAAACTGGGAGTAAAATTAGAATACATGAAAAAGAAGTGATTTAATAGGTTCTGTTTTAGTTTCTAACCATCACACTAAGATGTGTTGATATCATAACAAACTTGGTCCACTGGTGGGCTACGACCCCATATCATGTCATCCCCATAGCAATTCCCATTATCATCTCATCTTGTTTTGTCATCATTCAGTTATGTAATGACAGTTTTGTTAGATATTGTTGAATTCGTTGCATCTGAATTTCTTATTGGACTTATCAATAGTTGCTTTTTGTCTGCTTCAGTTATTGCAAAGAGTTGTATTCCAAATTGTGAATGGTTGCTTTTTGCCTGCTTTAGTTATTAAAAAGATTTATCTTCCAACATAGCTGTTGCTTACTATCCATTTATAAATGGTCTCATCTGTTTTACCAAAATCATCTAAATCTAAGTGGAACTTATACGTGCAGATCATACGGACTCTACTTCCAGATCCTTTGAAGCAAGAGCCTTTGGTTGTTGAAAATGTACCAGACCCTCTTGCAGGTGAACAGGTGAGAATTGTTTTGTTTTGAGCCATTTCTTTTGTTTTTTAAACTTCTAGTGCATTGTCCACTTTGTTCCCACCATTTCCATTCTAATAAGCATGCAATTTGGTATTGAGATTCATGCTTTAGCTTTTCAATTTGTAACCACCTGTATTTCACAGTAGTACTGAAGGCAAATAATTACACTGAAGCTGCACAAGCCACCATTTGCAAAGTCACAAATGCTCTTTTAGTTGGAGAATAAGAGTTGTAAGTAGAATGCATAGGCCATTGTTGATGTATGAAGATTTCAGCTCATCAATAAATCTTTTTTTTTTTGGTTAAATTTTTGGCTTCTAAGAACAAAATCATACAAAAAAAAAAGAGCAATATCACAAATTTTATATTTTCTTCTTCTTCATCATCATCATCATCATCATTTTGCTTAGGATTTATCTGCCTTTTGGTAATTATATATCTGTTATTTTACAGATAGGAAATCCCTCAAACTATTTAAGTTGCTTTGGTTTAGGTTCTGTTTATGCTAGAAACCAGACAATTCTTTTGTAATTGTTCATCCTTTTGTGCCTGTGCTTTGGCATTATAAGGCTTTGCTGCCTTGATTATTGTATGCAGAACGGGTCAACAAGTATGATTTAGAATACTAGTTGAACCAGTTGGCTAGAGGTTCTGGCTGATCGGTCATGGAGTTCTTACCGGATTTATATTGTTCCAAAGTTAGTTCTTTTTAGTGTTTAGTATACCATATAGAACTATCCTTTGCTATGTTGGCAGTAAATGAGATTGTACTGGAGCAGTAAATCCTAGGATTTGTTGTGTGAGCCATTGGTTCCTGTTGTCATATCCATCTTACTGTACACTGCTTACTGTGCATTGTAGACAAATCAATTCTCTTAATATTACTGTCCACTGCTATCTGTGCATCGTAGGCAAAACAATTCTTTTAATAAAATTCAATGAATAAATGCCTTAACAGGCACTTAGTTTTGTCTCTGTACATGTGGTGTGCCTCATGGTCCACTTGCCAATTTAGAAAATTTAAAGGGCAAAGCTTCCCCTTTTTTTGCTTCAAATGTTACCGTGCACAGGAAGATAACCTGAGAGCAATTGAAGCAGCCATATCATTACTATACTGTGCCTGATAAGATGCAATTTTGTACATATTTGGTTGTGGCTTATAGTTTGTGTTAATTAATGCGTGTCAAATAAGACACTTTATGGAAGCTAAGAAGCCAATTTTTTCTGTTGGTTATCATTGATATCATTTTAATTGGTAATCTTAACGTTTCTTGCAAATGTTTCCTAAGCATTGCCGTCATGATTTTATGCTTTAATAGGCTAATTTCTGTTTGCTGATATGTATATGTCGAGTAGACATGGCCAACAGAAGCAGAGATGGCTGAAGCTTAGACAAATAACAAAGCGCGGAAATTGGTTAGGAAGAGACTTCCTGAAGGCACTTCAGATTACCAGGTTATGTTGCCTTTTGAGTTATTACATATTTTCCTTCTCTTTTTTACCATTTCCAAGTACAATATGAATAAACCATGAGTTCCAAGATCCAACTAGTTGGAACAGATTGCTGGGATGTTCAACTTTTTTAGTATATTTAATTGTGTATTAAAATTTTTTGGTCTCGCTTCAAGGCTTTAATCCTCACACCTTCAAACCTAATTTTTCTTCTAGCTTATCTACTAATCAAATTCTTTACTTATCTTTGGACATGTCTATCATGTGACCATCATAATCTATTTTGTCTAGTTTTATCAATCGATTGTAGGTACACCTAATTACTCCTAGGTCATAATTTTTTTCCAGTTAAACTCTATACATCCATCTTAGCATTAGCATATATACTGCACTTTTTTTTTCCAGATGTGTGGTTAACTTTTTTTTGGTTTGTTTGCATCTACTTTCTTTCAGTTTTCCTTGATATGCATTGGTGGAAAAACTTGATTGTTCACATTTACTTGCCATGTTTTCTAGGCTGCTTGGATTGTGGAGGATACAGATGATGACTTGGATCTTAGTGACGAGGATGATGATGGTATGATAATGGATGAAGGCTGAACAGCTCAAGAAGACTCTGATCATTCAGATATTGATGGCTGATTTATCAGTGAAAATTTTGATGATAAAAGTATTAGGGATACTGAGATGGCTGTGCGTTTTCACACTTACTGTTCTAAATAAAAGCATACTTCATCTTAAATTCTGATCATTCAGATATTGTTTGGTTGTAGCTTCACTTTTTGTTTTGCTTAAATATTCTATGCATGGCTCTCATGCCAATCATCAGAGTTTGAAATTTTTGTAACTTATCTGACTACGTATCTTCTGTTGGGTTCTCCATGTTAATGTTTTATATGAACATACTATGACACATGCTACAGGATGATGAAAACATGACAAAGGAGCAGAGATTAAGAAAATTAAGGAAGCATATGTTGACAATCAAGGTACTTCTCATCTGCCCAGTTATAAAAATTAAAAAAAAAATCTCCACCTTATAATTTGTAATTGTTGAGAACATCATCTATTTTATATGACATAAGAAATGGAATATCATCATTTGCATTCTTGAAAGCAATTTAAGTTAGAACAATTCTTTTCTTTTCCAGTTAGTTTTTTTTTGCTCCAGATGGACATGAATTGCGAACGCCTTCTATTGCTCTCAGTGGATGATATGCTATTGTTTTCGTTAATGATTCAATTATATATTTGAATACCTTTGGGCTCATATTTTAATGCTTCTCTAATCAACTAATATCTCTTATTTCCTGTAGAGTTTCCTGATGAAGTAGAAACACCAATTGATGTCCCAGCTAAAAAGCATTTTGCCAAATACATAGGGCTCAAGTCTTTTCGAACCTCTTCATGGGATCCTAAAGTGCACATCCTATATTAGTTTTTTGTTAATTATTTATTTCTCTTTTATATCAAAGAAACTATCTTCATTGGCAGGAATCATTACCCCCTGAATATGCAAAAAAAAATTGCTTTTGACAATTTTGCTAAAACACAAAAGAATGTCCTTGCAATGATGCCCGAGGTGGATGAAGGAAACATGAATGAATGTACTTTTATATGATCTTGCGTGAGACTATACTTGAAAAATGTACCTTTGGATGTTACTGCCAGGATACCTTTACCCTCAAGGAAGGTGCCTGTGCTTGTATGTGGCTTCTGCAACATGAATCAAAGATGTCCATCCTGCACTACAGGTATAGTATTTTTATGCGAGTTTTCATGTTCAGATAGAAGGCTTACTTTTTTAATTGTTGTGTGTGGAAAGGTGATTGTTGCCATTGATCTTTATCACTTTGACTATATTCTAATTGCGTTAATCTTACGGGTTCATTGAGTCTACTTATGCTGAAATGCAATCATAAATGTTCCTTCATCACCAACGCATATTACTTATCTTTAGGTATCATCTATCCTGTATGATGTAACAAATCATTAGGAGCATTGTGGATAAACTTAATCGTTTATGAATCTCGTTCGTGAGATCATCAGTGGGAGCACTCTGTGAGACATTGTACACTGACATTTATATTTAATGTACGATGGATTATCAGCTTTAAATTGGTACTTATGATGGGTCAATGAAAACAACTGAAGAACAATTGTTACAAGATCAATACCTGCTAAGCTCAATTTAAAAAGTTTTGCATTATATAGATGGGCTAAAGCTTGAAAGGCATTTCTTATGTTCTCTGTTCTGCAGCATTAAGAAACATGACTCTTATGATGCCCTATACAGTTCAAGGAGATGTCAGTTCTTGGCAAGGTACTATTTTGGTGAACTCTTGGTGTTTAGATGTTTACTGAAACTTCCTTATGATCCTATCACTTCTGTGGATAAAGGACTTAGAAGTTGATTAGACCTCAACATGCTTTATTTGCAGGCCATTGTTTTCTTCCGAGAACTTGAACTCAAAGCATAAGATGGAAAGATTTCTACATCCAGGACGTTACTCTGTGGCATCTGTTTATCCCTGCAGTAGTTTTCCTTCACTACCATTGGTTGTCCTGAAGACTCAGGATGGAGAAGCTCCTGCTGTTGCTGCCATTGGTTCACTAAAATCAGTGTATCCAGACAGAATAATTCTTAAGAAGATCATTTTAACTGGGTAGTTTTTTTAGCTTTCTTTTTCCTTGCATGTAAATTTGAATTTGTCAACTAACCAATTGCAGACCTAATAATTGTTTCTTTTTTTTTGCTATGTGCCCTGACACAATCAGTCTACACTGAATTCTGATGTAAACATTCAAAAAGATCTGCACAACTGTTTTTACTACCACTTTATTTATTGTGTAACCAAAGTTTAGCTTAGAAATATATTTAGATGATTTGAGCCTAGATCCGCTTCTGCCCTTTGCCTTCTCCAGCAAAGGGGCGAAGAAGGAGGAGGGATCGAGGAGCATGTATCTCCAACTGTCGCTGTTTACTGCATTACACTAGTTGGATTTTTATAGCGGGGAAAAAAAGTAAAAAAAAAAAACGTTGG
Organism: Alpinia galanga; assembly: GCA_037177395.1. Classification (NCBI taxonomy): domain Eukaryota; kingdom Viridiplantae; phylum Streptophyta; class Magnoliopsida; order Zingiberales; family Zingiberaceae; genus Alpinia; species Alpinia galanga. Next base: position 6,360 of record JBAMHZ010401899.1, read on the forward strand.
ATTTAAATAAGAATTAACTTAGGCTCGTGTGAATCGCGTCGATGTTACCATTGTCTCACCGACCCGGCGACAAACGCAAACGCACAAGCAAGCAAAGGCGTCTGTCAGTTTCTCTCCCCCCACGCTGTCGGCAATCCGCCAGCGACCACCCCCATTAATGTGCACAAATCGAGGGAGAGAAAAGATGCAAATTTTTGCCGTCTAACTGCCAATACCAGGCCGCCACGCCTCCTTCTGAACACGCGTCCCCCACTCCCTTATCCTCCACTTTAAAGACGCTGGGCCCCGCTGCAATCCTCGCTAATGCGGCCTATGCGCTGCCATTTTTTGTTTTTTTTCTTCTTTTCATTATCTCTTGCCAAAAGCCGAAGCCGCTGCCGCTGCCGCTACAGCAGCCGATTTGTTCTACTCCCGCCGCGGCCGCCGTTTACTTTTTCCTTCTTTTATTTTTGGGGTTAATATTTTATTTACACGCAATCACAGCATCGACGGCAAAAATCACCCCTTTATTTTTTTTAATATATTTCTTTTATCCCGGTGAGTTTTCTGTTATAAATTAGCCGCCGCCGCCCTTGTAACTATCGATGAAATTAACCTTTAATTATAACTAAGATACAGATGTTTAATGCATCTTTAATTATTTAAGATTATTATTATAATATGTTTTAATTTAAACTATGGGTTAATCGAAATTTAACTGATTGTTAAAGTAAAATTAGCACGAAGCTAAGCTCGCTGTTGGTTCTTTTTAAAGTATTGTTATTGAGTTAAATTCAGATTTTTTTAATGTATAATATAGATGGTTATAAATGTTCAGTAATATTTTTAATATTAAATTTTGATAGGTTAAGGTTTCATTTTTATTGTTTTACTATCTGTCATAGCAATTTATAGCTTATTGTTAAAAATATATATAAATATAATGTTTTTATTTTGATAGTCAACTACATTTTAATTAAAGATTAATTTTTATATTATTTTATATTACGTGATATTAGAAGTATATTTAATATATTTATTGCCATCATCTATAAAAAATCGTATATTATTGTGGATTTCAACGACATTAATTAACTCGAGAATAAATTGTTGATTTCCATAACATTAATTAATTGTTTTTTAATCTGTGGGGCTATCTCCGCACGTGAAATGGCAACTAAGTAAATAATAATAGTTTCGGTGGCATTTTGGTCACATAATATCGAAAACGACGAGAATGTGACATTAAAGACCGAACCGGAAAAGCCAACCGGACAGCCGGTTTCTAGTGAACCACTATGTACAAAGCCGCCACTGGCTCGGAAAAAAAAAACCGAAAACTTTTAACAGAGACGTCTCAACCGTCCGATCTACATTAATAGAAAGGAGCCGGCAAATTAAGATCAAACGCAAAGGGCGTCTTCGCCTCCGCCGCGCCTCCAGCGGCGGCGGTGTTCTCCTGCGCCACCACCTCGACGGCGTCGACGCGGCACACGGATCGCCCCGGCCCTCCTCCTGCAGGAGGCCCCAGCGACAGGTCCCGCCCGCCTATCGCCGGCGGTCTCCAGCTCTGAGGCTTCGGGGGAAGCCCCCACGCCACCGGCTGCTCGTCGGCGGATCCGAAGTTAGTCTTCGCCTTGGGGCCGCGCAGGCTGCGCGCGGCCTCGTCGTACGCCCGCGCAGCCTCCTCCGCCGTGTCGAAAGTCCCCAGCCACCTGCGCGTCTTCTTCCACGGGTCCCGGATCTCCGCCGAGAACCGGCCCCACGGCCGCTTCCGCACCCCACGGAAGTGAGCCTCCCCCCGCGCTCCTTCCCCTGCTGCTGCTGCCGCCGCCATTGCCACCAGAAGAGAAGACTTCGAGGCGAAATGGAGGGGATCCAAGAGTGGGTATTTATAGGCGGAGACGACGGTCTCGCTTCCGCCCGACAGGTATTCGCCCGAATGCCCGTCTATTTTTACCGGTTACCATTCGGCCGCCATCAGTAAGTCGGTAACGTGCGAAATGGGCGCTTGCGTGCCCGCTAGGCTCATTGAATGGATGGCGGTGATTCAACCGCGGAGCTCTGTAGCTCGCGTCATCTGCGCGAATCACGCAACGTGACGGCGTCGCCGACATCAGACGGCTAGAGAAGTCCGGATCAACGCGAGAGCGGACAAGGAACGGTGATCGCCAAGCGCTAGCGGGACCGCAGACCCGGCGCACGTGCACCTACCAGGACACGGGCCCACTCCCACGTGTCGAACGGACGGTGGCAACCAGATGAATCGAATCCATCCAAAAAAACCAGATTTATCAATTTATCACTTTTGATTAGCTAAATTCTAATGTTGTTTTTAACATATTGGTTTAAATACTAAATATAATAAATAACGATGAAGACAGAGGATATGAAATTCTAGAATTACGTCACTACTTAATTAAATAAACTAGGAAAGTATAAAGTTTTAAAGATATTTAACGTTTTTTTAGATTTCAGACGTATTACGAAATAATTTTTTTTTTCAAAAAAAAAATATATAAAGGATACAGGAAAATTTAGCAATTAGCTATGGCAATGAGTTGTTAATTAAGCAGACTCATCGCCAAAGGAATTAAAAAGTCTCTATCCGAGTCATCAGAAACGGCGGCGGATGAAGAAATAATATAATTGGTTGGGGGAGATTTGAATAATCTAGCGTGTCGGCCACTGGATCCTCCGCGTCTTGGCCCGCAGTTCACGTCCGTTGCTTTCAATTTTTGGTGGTTCGGCACAACTTTTAGCTGATTTTTCTCGTCTCCAAATTATTCTATTAGCTGGTGAATTGCTCGAGGACTACAGGACGGATCAAACTTATTTAATCAAGAATGCAAATGGCAGATGGGGACGAAGGCAAGGTCAAGGTCAAGGTCAAAGTCATGCACGGAAGACAGCAAGGTTGAAGTCAAAGGCACTAGTTGTTCAGGTCGAGAGAAGATGGGAGTATTCTCAACGTTTCCCTGACAAGAGATCTGAAGCAAATTGCATAGTTCTGTCTATTTCCATGGAAGACTTTGTTCATAAGCTAACCCTTCTCTAATCAAGACCTTTTTGTAGAATCGTAAGCTGCTAAAGTACTGAGTTAACTTGGATTCCACAACACATCGAAGTTGACCTTCGAGTGTTAGTTCAACTCTGCATATTGAGTAATACGATCAAAACCACCACTATGAAGATTAACCAGCATCAATGACTTCGTGAAGGAAACAGACATTGATAAAATTCTTAATAAAGAAGCTCAATAAATACCCAAAAATTGGACTTGTAGAATTTGAGAAGATTGGTGTTTGAGCTCATAATGGCATTTTCACTAGCTGATCAACTAAGTGGGAGTATTGTTTGCTCATTTCATCAGAATTTGTCCAAAACCCCATTGATCCAAATGGACTAGACTACAAGGCTAGTTCTTATGATCAAACTTTGCTAGCTGAAAATGAAGATGAATGATCGAGGAACACGAGATGTTGGCCCGCGATCATAAGGAAAATCGAAAATATTAGTCTGAACACGACAATGGCACTACGATCAGTCTGAAAATCACATTTCATTTGTACAGTTTCAGCTAGCAAAGTTTACACTTGTAGTGTGTAATTTACTTTCTGTGAACCATCAAATTTCATTTGTACAGTTGTGTAGTATAATCTACATCTGTGGAGAGCTCTACAAAACAAGAGACTGGTTTCTTCTATGATATCTATGGTTTGTGCAGTTCCTAAGATGCTTCCTTGGCTGTTGGACCGCTGGATTTCCTAGGAGAAGTAAATCTTGACACCCCATCACTTCTCGGCGACAAGTTTACTTGCTCCAGGGCTCGAAATCGGAGCTCGGGTGGATAGTCCGTCACACACCCAATTCTAGGCCCTGCACCTGATATCCACCTGAAAGAAAGCTGCTTCCCCAACTGATAGGACTCAATTCCATTCTTGGATTTGATCCTCCTAAGTATCAACTCTGATGGCACAAAAGCTCCTGCATCCTCCTCTTGCTCCTTGCTAAAGAGATTCTTTTTTACAAAAATATAATTCGTTTCTGAACTCGAAGGATTTTCTGATACTGCACTTTCTCCTCCATCTGAACTAGTCCTATCTCGTTCCTTCGAATTGCCTGCTTCCTCATCATCCTTTTCTTCCCTCTTGTCATGGACTTCAACAGGTGCCTGCACACCAAGTGGCTGTATCGCCATCTTCTCTTTTCCCCAGGGTTCGAGATCAGCAAGGGGGCAGTTTGCTTCCATGAATGCCTCACATGAAGATTTCTGTGCTGCTGCATCACTGCTTAGTGTTTGTTCATTCGCTTCAGTTTCAGGTTCAGTGCTTATTTCTTTTTCAGAGAATTTGAGTCCAGAGTTGCTCTTTTGAAGTTCATGACTGAATTCATAATCCTCTCCAGCGACATCTTTCTGGTAAGAGCAAACAAATGGAATACACCTATTTAAATTAGTCATCGAAAATCCAAGGCACTCAAGATTTAACTCATGTAACATAACTCATAGTATTATGGTTGTCACCATTCTAAACAAGTAGAATGTGCATTGACTTGCTCACCTTCACATCAGCAAGATCAACCTTATTTTCCACAAGAAAGCTCATGAATTCTTCAAAGTTCTCTTCTGTTGGTCGGTAGTGCCCACTATGAGAACACACAGCCTAGCAAATTATGATCGAATAGCTAAACTTCTCAAGTAGCAAATAGTTTCTAAGGAACATAAATTAACATATTTAGTGAACATTTACCTTGAGAATTCCATCTTCTACAACTAATTGCCCAGCAGCAGATGTGGCTCCTCCGGCAAGGAAGCTGGAGTGCTGAAATTTACCTTTTTTCTTCTGAAGAATTCATTAAAGGCTGCTAACTAAAACAATCATATCAAAACAAACGAGTGTTTTTATAAAATTTCAATGGGTTGAGAAAACTTCTACCTGACCAACATATAAATTCTTTGATGTGCTCAAGACAAAAATCCACTTAGCATCTTGAGGACTATCAGATGTGTTCAGCAGTTGTCTGCTCTGTTTGTAGAAGAATTTTCCATCTTCAATTACTACTTCATAAGCCTCCCTTTCTTTCTGCAAATCGAGAAAACTTTTTGCATATTCCTTCACAATGTTACTCGTATATAACATGTGTATTTGAAATGAAAAGAACTGGATAATCTATGGCATTGCTTACGGGGCCGAGATACTTGATGCACTGTTGTTGAAGTCTCGACCGTGGGCACTGTTCTTCGAGATTGACCTCCTTTCCTTCTCCAACATCAAGCCTATTAATCCAGACTAGTAGTGGTGGTTAAGTTCCCTAATTGAACTTTGTCCCTCACAAACAATTCAGTGAAACTTCAAACTTACCAATAGAAGAAGGGTTCCATGCTCTCACATTGAAGCCAACAATCATAATAGAATTGGAGATTGTGACCATAACGATGTCGAGGATCAATCTGCACATAGGTTAACAATAACAGATTGAGCAAAACATGAGCTAACATGCAGAAGAATTGATGTGTAGTTAAACTACTGCTTCTAGCCAATGCTGCAAAGCGAGTTTCTGAGCTTTCTCATCCTTTGACAAACCTTTGCCGACCTATAACCGAAGAACGAGAAACTTGAGCATGAACAATCTACCAAAATGAACACAATTGTCATATAAAAAATTACCAACTACCTTAGCAGCCCTGGTTCTTGCACGGGACCATCGAGAAA
>JBAMHZ010402333.1:0-12047 GCA_037177395.1 Alpinia galanga
AAAACAGTTGATAAATAATTCAATCTCGATTCCATGATACATTAAAATAGATGCTCCTGAAATCGAGGTCCGTCAAAATGATGAAACATGAGTGAGTGTCATTTTCCCCCCTGCCTTATATGTTAAACTATGAGTGCTATTGTGTGTTACACGATTATTTTGTTGGGCTCCCAAAAACAAAAAACAAAAAACAAAAAAAAAACAAAAGCGGATCCGGGATTTAAATCCCGAACTGTTGAAAAAAAAAAAAAGAGCCGGAGCAGATCCGGGATTTAAATCCCGGATCTATTGAAAAAAAAATTTTAAAAATTCAAATCCGAGATAAAAATCCTGGATCTTACATTTTCTAACCTATTTCGGTAATAAATTTTCCTTTTATTTATTTTTGTAATAAGTTTTTAATTTACATTTATTTAGAAAAAAATCCCGAATATTCGTGAGGTAAAAGGTGATTAAGCATTTCTTAATAATTCAATAAATACTGAAGGGTTAGCGTATAGGCATGCTCATAACGAATGAAAAAAAAAATCATTTATTTTTAAAATTAGAAATTATTCAAACACTTAAATTATATTAAAAAGAATATATTATGGATCTCCACTGGAATTTCCTTTTCCTTTTATTTTAATCACATTTATGATAAGAGTTTGCCCTGTGCTATAGGTCTATCCAAATAAAATTGAATAAATTATTATTATTTTTAAATGAACTGATCGAAATTTTTAACAAATTGATTAATTTAGTTAAAAATTAAAAAAATAATTTTATAAAATCCATCGATTGATGTAATTGTGATAAATAGTGATAGTCGACAATATAAAACAGTCCACAAAAAATAAATATCAATCGATTGTATTTTTATCAGTCGATTAATATGTTTTAATTTAATCTAATTGATTGTCTTCGCTTCTAAACCAAATCAAAACAAAAAAAAAAACTGATTTAAAAAAAATGAATTTTCAAATAAATCCAACTGAACTCCCGAGTTCAATCTCGGTTTAATATGTTTAACCGACTTTTGCACCTTCCTAATGTGCTCTCACCTTGTTATATTTTTCTTTATTTAAAAAAATAGACAAATTAATTAAAAAATTTGTCCGTATGGTATTTTTAGGCCGTCACTCGCAACTCGCAACAGAGCTGCTGCCAAATGACTCGCACGTGCTGTTGCGAGGTCGGTCACGTTGACCTCACATAGGCTACAGGATTCCCTTCCGCAAGGTGGCCGTGAGATTGCAGAGTCTCTAAATTTCCATCTTTGTATATTTTAGGCTGTATTTGGTATCTTATAATTATTTTATAATCTGAATTATAAAATAAAATTTATATAATCCAAATTATATTATAAGGTCAACACAAGTAAATACCAACGATAGACAATTAAAGACCACCGATTACGGCCATCAATTGTCGACCGATCACTAGCCGCCTACTGATCAATACCAGCCACCGACCGCCAACAAAGACCGATGGCAATTAACGACCCATGATGATTGATAACTAATCGTGACTGACAGCAATCGACAATCAATGACATACGATAATAATGAATATCAAACAAAAAAATATAATCACTTTTATAATAAAAAATTACATTACAAATCTTAACAAACATAGTAATGTAATATTAATTCTATTACACTTTGACTTACCAAACAGTCTAAATTTCCTCTTTAATCCACACCTTAGTAAACAACAGGCCATGCATGCAACGTAGACATTTTAAATGCTGTTATTGTAATTTGGGCAAAGATCACATTCAGATGGACGATCAAGGAGTACAAAGAGGATCAAACACTTGCCATTTTATTGGAGTACAAAAGGTAAACATTTCTTGGAAAATACTAGGGACTTCATCGACGCTGGTTCATACAAACACGGAATCAGCGGTTAGTCTTCAAACTACACAATCTAAGATATCATACATTTTGCATCCATCCAACAACAATTAGACGACGAACTTGGAGCATCAGCCTGACAGTTTATTCGCATGACACATTTTACATTTACTACGAGATCAATTTAGCTGCACATTGTATTTCACCTGGACATCGTCGATTCGAGAGGCCGTTTTCCCTCCATGGCATCTTTCTTTCTCCGGCAATCATGGCAAAGGTAGGGACCCTCCCATGCTTTTGATGTCGCCGAAAAAGAATCACTGGAATTGATTAAGAGATCATCATCCGGCACCTGGTCTGCCTGGCAGATTGCACATCGAAGAGTCCCTGAGTCCTCAGTCGAAGTCGATAAATTTTTTCCCAGTCTGTATACAGAATGTCATTGGCAAAGATCAAGCTATGTCTAAATTGCAACTCTTGCTATTTTTTTATCTCTGAGCTGGATTCCTTCACAACAAAAGTTGACAGTAAATGGAAGTGATAAGAGCTGAACAACTAATGATGCTCCTTCCTAAATCCTACAAGATCCTTTTCGAAAATGAACAATTATTAATATCTAACTGCAAAGCAGTACTAAAAACATATTTAATCTCTTGGTAATATTCTAGAAACAGCGGTTCATGGTCGACTAATGGCATAGCACATGCTATTAAAAAAGATCAAGTTTTTGTATAAAATACAAATCTTGCTATTTTCATATCACATACATGGCTTCATTCAGATAACATTGGCAGTAAAGTGTTGAGAGGTGAACAACAATAGAAATGATGCCCACTGCTAAATCTTATAGGATCTTTTCAAAAATCAATAATTATTAGCATTTAAACTACAATACTAGAAACACATTCAACTTCTTGGATAGTATAGGAATGCGATAAACCAAGATTCTATAGCATATATTGGGTAGGAAAGGGCATAATGCAATAGGTATTAAAAAAAATAATTTTATTGATAAAAAATAACTAACATATATAATCAATCCGGCTAAAATTGTATCGTGTCCGCATCACAACTTTTGACCTGTTTATTAAATAGATCGTGTTCAGGTTAAAGTTAAATTTGTCGTGGATCAAGAAAACACGTCCTATTCACAGTCCCTTGACTTGAATTACCACCCCCATGTAGATTCAGAACTGAGGCCACTCTTCATCATCTGGTTCACCAACACTTTCATGGGTGCTGACTTGCACAATAGACGTCCCCTTCGTCTCCTTCATCCAGGCCGTCGTAACTGAGAACCAAGTTCGCAAAGGAAACAAGATTAGCACCACACTCTTCTGAGACTGCGAACCCTAATGCAATATACTGTTGCAACCAGATCCAATCTCCTGTGTGGTTGTTGTCGGAGTTGGGGGGCCCACAGCATCAGTGATTGGCAGTTGTGGGCGTTGATTGTAGGTACATGTTGTGCTGCCTGCTGGACCAAGTAATTCTTGATCCAGATCTAGTGGCCAAGCATGGTGAAGGGAGATGCAAGCCCTGAATGAACCTAGTGTACTTTCCCTCCTTGTTTCACTGCAGCTCAACAACTATATGCACAAGGTTAAACGACACAAGGATGAGCTTCCCTCGCCACTAAGTTAAGAGTCTCACTGTTGAGCAACTAACTTATCAATGATAACCCAACAGAGAAAATGTCCTAAGGTGTCACAGGAAGTTAACAACAAACGAAAGTATTCACTGGGTCCACTAAGCATCCAAACCTGTTGCATATTGACACATTTGAATCAACTAATAGAGATCAAGGTCAGACAATGATTCTTCATATGCCAACCGCTTTTTGTTCCATTGCTGTCGCTTTGCTTGGGGCGCCAGTTTCAAGTAGCTCAAGATAATTCAGTGTCATATGTGGCAAAAGGAAGTCAACAATTCTACATGTCCGAGGGTCAACTAGATAGTGGTGCTACAATTGCACAATATTAACTGCAACCTGCAACAACTTAATCCTCTAAGCTATGGTAGACACGATTAAATTTGATTGGATGATTTCTTGTACCGAAGTTGAAGCTATTAAGAAAAGACCAGCTCAAGATTTTCTATACTTAATACTCCCTCCCTTCTTTGTGGGTGACTGTGGGTGGCGATCCTGTGTCTCACAGACAACACATAGATATTTAACTAAGACTATTTTATTATAAGAAAAATATTGACATAAGAATGATCCAAAGACAAGGCTTGTTTCATGTTGCCTCCATCTAGACATTTATTTTTTTAATAGACACTACCCATATTAGCTACAGTGATATGCTCCTAGTAACAAGATTCCTTCAAACAGACTAAGCTACCTAATTCCATATGTATTGATATGATGCTTGGCTGCTGTTACCCAGTTGATACTAGCATCTGAAAAGTTGATGAGAAGGGAAGGCTAATTTTTTATCAACTACTTTCAATTAACAATAGTGCATATCGACTTTTCGAGCTTTTTGCTTATGCAACACATTATTTTTAATAAGCAAGTACTAGAAGTTTGGAACATGCTTTTCACCATTCATCTAATAGTAAATAATTTTAAAATTGAAAAGGGAAGTCTTGGCGCAGTGATAAAATTGTTGTTGTATGACTTAGAGGTCAAGAGTTCAAATCATGAAAATAACAGCTTACAAAGTATGGTAAGGTTACGTATAATAGATTCTTCTCTAGAATTCTGCATTGGCGGGAGCTTCATATACCGGACCACCCTTTTTAATAATTTTAAAATTGACCAAAATCATAGCAAAAATATAATTTATATTTTATGATATAATTGAATAGATATTGACTAATATTTTAATAATTAATAAGTTTTCATCAATTGCCCTTCTAGCAATCTTAGGGTTCTTGCAGTATCTTGAGTTTGAAGGGGATGTTAAAAAGGAAACTGCTCTTAAAACAGATCAAATGGTGTCTTTAGCCTGAAGCATGGCACCACCAAGCCTCTAATTTGTTGGTTAGCATTACATCTTCTATAAACTGAGCATGATCAATATGTGCAGCAAACATCTTGGTGGGAATTATCATGCAAGACTTGTGATGCGGATTAATTAGGAAGTTTTGAACTTCAAAATCATAGTTCTAAATTGAAAGTGAAGTTCTAAAATTGTGTTGTTGAACTTTTTAAAATATGTAAGATTTTATTTTGGTTCTATCGTTGCAAAATTGAAAAACATAATTATCATTTAAGAGACTAAGTTATTTTAAGGAAAAATTATTCATTTACCAAATTTGAAAGATTAAGTTATTTATTACCAAGTTTCAGTTGGAGCTTTTAAAAGAGACACCACTTTCTCTTGTTAATTTCATCATTTAGTTAATAAACTTGTCTAAATCCAAAAGGAAATCAATGAGTTTTGGATTACCAAGCATTGGACTGCAAATAATGAACTATAAAAAAACATCAGAGCCTGACTGGTCAAGGAAAAAAGCAATGGTAGATAATCATAGTATAACCACAGTAGTACCTTTCTTCCAGCATAGCAGACCCTTCCTCAAATAACTCCTCCACAGCTCCAACTGAAGACAATTTGGTAGGTTTTCCAGCACCATTCTTTGACTTCTTCCCAAAAATAAGGGATCTGAATTTGTTTTGCTGTTTTATTGTTGACGATTGTATAAATGTATGTTCTGGTGGAATTATATCAACAACTAGGCAAGTTGTATCATCTTTTAGGCCACTTTTTCGCAAAGCTTCCTGACCAAGTTGATCATACAAGAATTCTTCAAGTGAACAAAATGGAGTTCCTGAGAAAGAAATATGTGATCAAGTCAATAAAGACAAATTGGCTACACTTTGATCACCTTCACAACAAGCTTTGCAGCAAGTTCTGCCGGAAGTCCTCGACAAGCTTGGGCAGCTAGCTCAGATGGAAGAGCATCCCAAATGCCATCAGAAGCAATTATCAACCGTCCCCCAGCAGCAGAAAGCTGATCACCCAACAACAAATTAGTTCAAAAAACAGGATCACTACGAATAACTAAATTCAGCCACTTTCACCTTCACTTGCTTCACGTGAGGAATTGGGACAATGAACTCGCCTACATCTGTATCTCCAATTGACCTCGAGAGGCATAGCCCACCAGGCCAGCATCTGAGTGGCCCAACCTGAGAAGCAGCATGAGATAGATCAGATAATATGAAACACAAGTCTTCGCTAGTATTGTGACGTTGCAAGAAAGATTCTCTGCTGATACTCAACCTCTTTCCCTCCGCAAAGGTTAAGTCTTCCAACCTCCCCACCACTAGCTGTGACACGCTCTCTCTCCTCAGCATTCTCTTCCAGCCTATGGTCGACTGTAAGCAACGAAACTACGCCATCCTGTGAGTCCAGTATACAGCGCGAATCACCAACAGATGCAACTGTCACAGTCCAACCGTCAATGACGACGAGCGTTGCTGTCGTCCCGGAAGTCTCCCCTGAAAGAACATACAAAACTCAGTTTAAGTTTGGTCAAGAGCACAGAATTAAGAGCTTAGATGAACAAAATCTTGCCTTTGCGCTGGAAATCGGTATCTGCCTTAACAAAACCAGCGACAAGCGCCCGAGGAAGGGCTTCAAGCCACTCTTCTCTACTAATTCCCTGAGGAATTGCGCTCATGACGTGGTCCAAAAGGTATTCCTTTGCGAATACAGCAGCTGAAGCTCCATTGTGCCCATCAAAGATCTGCCAACTAGTGGCTATCAAATGAAAGGAAACTGCAGACAAACAGAATGCATAGTGGAAGCTCAAACCGAAAGGGAGAAAGGATACCGCGAAGACCGAGAACAAGGAGGTGGGGTCGCCAGGAACCCGGAAGCAGTCGGGCCTCACAAGGAAGTAATCTTCGCCCCTCTTAGCGAAGGCGGCGTGGCCGTACTTAATGGAAGGCTTCTCAGACTTGCCGCCTCGGATCTCCCGACCGATGAGGGTTGCCAGGGGGACCATGGGAGACTGAATGCTCGGATCTCGTGACCGTACGTCGGTTGCCATCGTTCGCCGGCGAGGCGGTCGCCCAAGGAACCCTAATACATTTCCCTCCAATTAAATACCCATTCACTTTCTCCCCTTTCAGCTTACCCTCGTCCGACTAACGCACATTGCCAATCGAAGCCGAGGACGAGCAGACAAAGGTCGATTCTCTAACCAAGAACTGGCTCTGACGATAGGAGCCCGAAGTATCAGCTGCACAAATCGATCTCCAAGATCGGGAAGAGACGAGTGTAGGGAGTCAGATTTAGATGGAAAAAAAGAAGCCCCAAATTGGGCGAACAAATCGAGACGGTAAGATAAAACAGAGAAACGGAAATGCTCCCACACCAGATCAATCAACGTAACCTGCAAGCTGCAAAGCAGAGAGGAATTAGGGAAAAGGCGAGATTTTTATCAGCGCAGAGAGAGAAAGGGAAGAAAAGTAGCACTTTTTATGTGTCATCCAGTTGTTTTCGTTTTCCATGACAACGCACTTGCTCTTCTTTCCCGTCAAAGCTCTCGATTCGACTGGGATGTAGCTGTAGGCCTCTTGTGCGCGGACTGGGACTGGATTGGGACTGGGCGCATGTGGACGGCAGCAGCGTGATGCATGGACCACCGCCCACTATCGCCAAGACTCAGGACTGGAATCGAAGGTCAATCCGATTGGATTGAAACAAAAACAAAAACAAAAACAAAAAAATCAAAAAAAATGGAAAATCTCCGATGAGCTGATTCAACCAGAAAATAGGATCCGTGACTTTAACTAATTCAACCACCAGCCCTAACATTCTAACCGATGGATGGCAGCACGAGATAATGGCTGTTTGATTTGTTGGAGATCGGAGGAGAATTTCATGTTTGAAGAACTCCCGCTTGCTTCCTCTACGTGAAGAATTTGTAGCCGCAAAAACGAGCTCGTTGAATTGCGACTTTGGTGATGGTTAAAGTTTGACGGTGTCCACCTATACTTGCCAAAGTTCTATTTAGGGTAAAAAAATCGAAAGGTATTTTTTTATTGAAATTATCAAAAGCATTCTTTTTTTATTATTATTATTTCTAGTCAAAACAAATATTTCGTTATGTCTTACTTCATTTTTATCCTTAAAAATATTTTTAATATTATTATAACAGCTAATTGATACAAAATTAAAAAATAATAATAATAATTTAAATATAATTATACTAGCTATGAATCATTATTGTTATAATTATAGTAGTTACTAATTATAATTGTTAAATATTAATCAAAATTAACTAAGATAAAATTTATACCTTAACAGAGTTGGCCCTGGCCCAAGATTCGTGGTCTACAAATTTTTAAGACCGAATGTTTAAGTTTTAAAAAAATTTACTCAATTTTAAATTTTAGTTAGGATTTTTAAATATTCATTTTGAATGTCTCTCTTTTGTTACCTCTTATGCAAAAAGACGATTCGCTTATCTTTAATACTCCTGTCAATTGGTCTCACATCTAATACGGAGAAGATAAATCACGATGAGTACTTTGTGCCCAATCAAAAGCTAATGCAGTAGGAAGGTAGACACCTTGAAAATACTTACAACCCTTGAGATTGACCTTTACTTTCTTGTGTAAATCTATTATCACGCTAGTCATAAGGCCCTCTTTGAGATATCCCAACTCCAAACATAGCATAAGGGTTTGATCCAAGGATTGTGACGTCATCTATTTAGGAAGAGATGAAGGGGTGAGCTTATATTATAATATTTTTTTAATATAACATTATTAACAAAGTAATTTTTAAATTAAAATATAACAATATTAAAATTAATATAATAAAGTAGTTTTAACTGATTAAAATATTTTTAATCAAAATAATTTTAATTTAATTAATATTAAATTATAAGTATTGGAACAATATTAATCACATTAGAGTAATTTTAACTGATATTAGAGAAGTTTGACCAATATTAAAATTATTTTTAAATTAATATTTTGATAAAAAAAATAAAAGAATACTCTATTTTGAAAAGGACACCTTATACTTTAAAAATATTGTTGTTTAGCATTTTTTTTTACACATCTGTATTTTATAGCAATATTATTATATAAAAAGAGCATTAAAAATCTTAAAATACACAAAATATTATTAACATTTTCCAAGCATTATAAGCTCCTTTAGAGTCGTTAAGTTGGGTTGGATCTATCGAGTTGGATCCATCGGAATGGTTCGTTTTGCTAAATAATTTAAGAAGGTTTAATTGAAATTTTATTAATTAGTCCTTTTGACAGGTCTAAATGGATCAATTTGTATGGGTTACCGTCTAAGTGGGTTAACATGCGGTGAACTTAGGTTAGTCCGTAAATTGAAAAAGTTTTAATCATATTTTCACCCATTTGGAGCCGCTACGAAGCCTTCGTTTCCTAACAAATTATTCATCAATATTTTATTATTTCTCATAAAAATTTAAAATGTATTTATTATATTTGTTAGGAATTTTGTTAATATAAATTGATCTCACTTAATAGATTTTCATATAAAATTAAAATTAAGGCTCTATATAATGTGATACATTAGCAAATACCGATCAAAGATAGATCACTTTTTCCGATCAATTTATGCCAAACAAAAGTTAAGGCATTAGCTCAAGTGATGCATTATGCACAAAATAAACCATTTTGCTAAACAAAAATCTTAAATAATCTACCTAAAATATTAAAATTGATAGTTAGTCATAACTAACTAAGCTTAATAGTGTTTTTATATATGCAA
Organism: Alpinia galanga; assembly: GCA_037177395.1. NCBI lineage: Eukaryota > Viridiplantae > Streptophyta > Magnoliopsida > Zingiberales > Zingiberaceae > Alpinia > Alpinia galanga. Next base: position 9,560 of record JBAMHZ010402333.1, read on the forward strand.
TTAATGAGGAGACTTTTGTGATCACATCACATGGATTGTAAGCTAAAGAATTGATTCTTATATTTAATGTTCTTTTGAAAGCCTTCAATAATGAATTTACTTTGAACCAAACTAAATGGACCAAACTTAATTGTCATTAATTAACCTAATTACCCATTATTAAGTGAGAGTTCATGTTATCGTTAGGGATATAAAAAAATAATATAATCTTTTATGAATTATTTTTCTATTTTAAAATATTAACTAAAGTGTAATTCATCAAACATCTCTTCAAAAATTAATTAAATCTTTTTCTTTTTTTTTAAAAGAAGAAGTAATTCAATACTTCCATAAAATATAAATTAAATGTGTGTAAATATATTTTAGAAATATGTAAATTAATAATAAAAATGATGATTTATTGTGTGTATAATTAGATAATACACTCCATGCGGCAACTGGAGACGGCTGGTCCAGCGATGACGCACTGAAGAGAGAAACCCATACCTGCGACACGCGTGAACATTTGTTAGCAGCTTGTGGGACCCTTATTATGGCGTTCACGTAAAGGTATCGCGTGTGATCAGCTCGTGCGGTTTGTTTTTATAAGGACCACGCGGCGGCTCTTCTTCGTCGCCTCTTCGTCTCCTCTTCGAGTAGAAACGCCGCGTCGCATCGCCACTAGCTTCTGCTCCGCCGCTTCTGCCGATCTCGGTTCTAGTCACTATCTTCTTCTCCTCGCCTCTCTTCCCTGCATCTGCTCTCTTTTTTATTCGGTTTTGTTCGTATTGGTTGCGGTCCGATTTGAATCTGTTAAGTTTGGTGGCGCATCGATGGAGCATAGTTCGAGGGGTGATGCAAAATCATAAAAGAGCGAGCGAGAGAGAGAGAAATCTTTTCTCCTTCTCGTACTTGTTTCGTCTCCTTCTTCTTTAATTTGCCCCCTTGGTTCGTCTGGGACTCGTAGTTTTACTCCTCGTTTCATCGATTTAGATAACGAGTGGTGTTGAAGGGGCCAAAAAATGGCGATTAACTGGAGTAGGCGCTCCAATATGCAATCTTTCCTCAGTTGCACGACGCCGAGGGTTCCTGTTTGCCCCCTCCCAAAGGTGATTGCTTTGCTTCTTTGTAATGATAAACTTGCCCTTTAGATTTTGTCGTTGCTTCAGATTGTTAATTTCTTTCCTTAAAGTTTGAACCTTTGTTATGCTTCGTTTAATGTAAGATTTTCTCTCCGTTTAGCACATTGGTAGCACTATCTCAACTGATATCTTATGAAATATATAGTGGATTGTTGTACTTTTTTTCATTGAACGCATTTTATACAAATATCTTAGAGAATGTATTATTAAAGGTCTGGTAAAGTAGATACAAGAATGAGTTTTAATGGAGTGGATTTTATTTATTATGTGGTAGCTGTAAATATATTTTTCAGAAATAGTAGCCATTCTAAATTTATGTTCATTATTTCTTATCTTTTGGAGATTTTATATGGAAGACCATGTTTCAGTTCATAGGGACTCATATAGCTATATTCCTTCGTTTGGAGGACCAAAAAAATGTGTGCAAATGGGTGGATAACAATTTGAAGTGGTGAACAAAGTGATATGCTAACTTTTTGTTTTCTTTTTCTGTTAACTGTCTCAGCCAAGGGACGTATTGTGCGTTTGAGGCGATGCTCATACCTTTTTGGCATGACACTTTTTGTGCTAAGGAGGTTGGTGTAACCCACTTCTGTTTGGCATAGACCAAAAATTGGCCTGAATGCTTCAACAACTTGTGTATGGGTTCATGTGTACACAATATCTCTTGGCACGGAATGCTTGAAACTTATTGACTAACATGAAATGCTTTCCTAGGTTACATTTGTGCTTGTAGATGGTCCGCTTAACCTGTCTCATACTACTTTTTTTCTGCTTCAATATGTAACCAACTCACCTTTCTTTTTTCACTTTGGTTTTTTAAGTTGTATATCTCACATCATGCTCCAATGATTGCAGACAAATTCATACTGTCAGCCAATCTTACAAGGCAAGGTTGAGTATTTTAATCTTGGAGATCTTTGGGATCAGTATAGAGAGTGGAGTGTATATGGGATTGGAGTCCCAATCATTCTTGATAATCGTGATAATGTAGTTCAATACTATGTTCCATACCTCTCTGCGATCCAAATTTATACTAGCAAATCCCATTCTCTCACGAGGTGTGTGTAACCAAGACTTTTGTTGCTTTAAATTACTTTTTAAGGAATCATAAAACTGTGATTTGTTTTGCACCTTTGTACAGGTGTATGTTGGAAGATAGTGAAAAGGAATCATTCAGTGATGACAGTGAGACTGAGAAATTGTCTCGATCATCAGATGTTTCAGATGATTCTCTGTTTGACCAGGACATTTCGTGGTCAGCAAGACATCCTTTAGGGCAATTGTACTTGCAGTATGTAGAATATGGTTCTCCTTATGGGAGGATACCTCTCTTTGATAAGGTATAAATGCTTTTGCTAGAAATC
>JBAMHZ010402442.1:0-12045 GCA_037177395.1 Alpinia galanga
ATGTCTAACAAAATTATTGTTAGAATTCTCCATTGTTATAGATTAGATGATAAAAATTTATATTCAAATAGTTTTAATTTTATTTTTCAAATTTATATGTAGATACGCGATTTAGCGATGGATTGAATTCCATCGTCAATAAGTTTGGAAATCAAAGACATGGAAATGGTTGTTCGGATAGAAGTCATGGAAGTTTGTCATCGATATGGAGACGAGCGAGAAGTGGTTTCGGAACTGTGAGAATGGAAATGGTTGTTCGGATAAAAGTCATGGAAGTGTGTCATCGATCCCAAAGATTGCTCCTTTTCTGACGTCAAGATCCGTTTGATAAGTCAATTCCCACTTGCACTAAGAGGAGCACCAAGCTATCACCTCTTTTTTCAATCGACATGGCCTGTAACTTTCTCCCCTTAACTGCTTTTAAAACTTAATACTTCCCCTGTTGAATAGTTAAGGAGTCGGCTACCTAACCATTCACCAACCCTGCGTTGTGTTTGTGCGTGTTAAGATTTGAGAGTCTCCCAAAAAAATCGTTTCTTTTTTATGTAATGGGACAGAATATCGAGTCGTCCCTGCTGCGGAAGAGAAGGGAATAAAATGTTGAGTACCTGCCGAGGAAGAGGAGGGAGCGGAGGCAGGAGCAGAATCCAAAGTAGAGTACAGGGGAACACTAGTGCAGTGGCAATATTCTATGCTTCTCTTTGATTCTTTTGTGCCGTCTTCGTTGCTTCCGCCCCCTGGATTCTCTAGGCACTTTCATTTGCCACCTCCTCAAATCCACATAAAAAATGGCACCCTAATCCCTTTTGTTTACAACCGTATGCATCCAAATTTGAAACTTCGACTGCCATAGTGACGATATAAAAAAAGACGAAGCCTGATGGGACTGTGAGGTTGCGCTTGCTCGGCAGCAATGGATCTCGAGAGCGAGCACTGTCCCAGAACTTTTAAGGTGAGTTGATGAGCAAAGTTTGTTATTTTCCCATATCGAGATCAAGAAACGGTGGTTGTTTTCAGTCTTTCAAGGTTGTTTCCTATAAGAGTTGACGCTGGTTAAACTTTGGTTGGTTTATGGACTTTTCTCATGTTTTTTTTCTTAAAAAACTGACTCTCTCTTCGTTTTTTTTGTTTTTTTGACTTCTTGATGTAAAGTTTGGATTTTGATGGGATATTCGAGTTCATAATCTGGGGAACCCTTGTTTGGCTTTTGGATTGCAGAAACAATCTTGGAGGTCGATTCTGATGCTGGCGTACCAGAGCTTGGGGGTAGTTTACGGGGACCTCAGCACGTCGCCCCTTTACGTTTACAAGAGCACCTTCGCCGATGATATCAAGCATACGGAGAGCAACGACGAGATCTTTGGTGTGCTCTCCTTCGTTTTCTGGACACTCACCCTTATCCCCCTCATCAAGTATGTCTCCATAGTGCTTCGCGCCGATGACAATGGCGAAGGTGGCACATTTGCACTATACTCTCTCCTATGCCGCCAGGGAAGCATTGGCTTCCTGCCAAGTCACCAGCTCGCTGACCAGGAGCTGTCCACTTACAAGAAAAACGATGGCACCGCCGCTAATGTTACTGCCTCTGGCCCTGCCACTTCTGCCTCAGTCATAAGGAGACTATTAGAGAAGCATCAAACCTTGCAGCTTACGCTGCTCATTCTTGCGTTGACTGGGACTTCCATGGTTATTGGGGATGGAATCCTTACCCCTGCAATCTCTGGTTGTAACTTTGTTCCCTGTTTCGGCAATCTGAGGCATAAAAAGTCTTTGCTTGATTTTCTTTCTTAAAAAAAAATCTTAGTGGTAAAATCATTTTCTTCATTGATCTAATATTGTCTTTGATACTTACAGTTTTCTCAGCAGTCTCTGGGCTTGAGCTTTCTATGTCTAAGGAACATCACAAATGTAAGAAGTTGTTCCCATAGCTACTGTTTGATGCCTAGATTGTGCATAGTAACTATATGTAGTTTATACAAAGTTGGCTGCCTGTTGTTCTGTTTTGAAAGAGATGCATCTGTCCTCAATCATGATTTAGTTTAACCGGTTTGAGCCAATAATATGCTTTTTTTTTGCCTTTTCTTTTGTGAGGATTAAAGGCTCAATTTTAGATAATGTTTTTAAAGATTTTTTCTAATGGTATTTGAATACTTTTGTGTTTTTCCTGTTACTTTTTGTCAGTTTAATATTTATTTTAGAAAAGTAATTTTGCTTCTTCCTGTATATCTTATTTATTTATTTATCTCTAAGAAACTCATGAGCCTTGGATTGATTTTCAAGGTCATAGGAGGGAGGTTTAGAGTAAAAAGTTACTAAATTGCATCTACCAGTTCCATTTGGGCACTGCTGAAGCTACTTCACAAGTTACTAGATTTTTAGTTTGTGCATCATTAACCTGATCATATTAACAAAATTGATATGTTGAGCCCACAACAAAGTTATCTAACCTCTTGAATGTTATGCATCAAATTTGCAAAAAGCTGAACATCTATCATCTCTTGATCGAGAATGGATCAAATCAACTATGGCTATGTAAACTCTCATGGGTAACATACTTTTTAGCTAGTAAAAATGGAAATCTCCTCTTTACATCAAGTGGCAAGTGGATCTTGGATTGACACTGCTGCCACTTCAATTACTACTTGCTACTACCACGGAGAACAATATTTTTCATGACCATTCAAAACAGAATGTGAATACATGTTTTTGTTTTTATTTTTATTTTTTTATGGAAGTTTAAAAGGGAGCCTTGGCACAATGATAAAGTTGTTATTGCTTATGGTCACGAGTTCAAGTGGGGGAATCAGCCTTTTGCAATACAGAATAAGACTGCATACAATAGACCCAATATGGTTTGACCTTTCTCCGAAAATCTGTATTGGCAGGAGCCTCACGCATTGGGCCACCTTTTTTTTTTTATGGAAGATATATTGTTATTTCATCTTGATCTTGCTACTAGCTATTTCATCTTGCATGCAAGCTATATTGATTTTGTTCCATTAATTTATGAACTTTGCTATGCATTATAACATTTAGCCATTATTCTATCTAGTTGTTTATGTAGACATTTTTCCCATTTTCACCTTCATAAGTTGTAATTTCCAGATGCTGAGGTTCCAATTGCATGTCTCATTTTAATCTGCTTGTTTGCGGTGCAACATTATGGCACTCACCGACTGGGATACCTTTTTGCTCCAATCGTTCTTACTTGGTTATTATGCATAAGTATAATTGGGGTATACAACATTTTCTACTGGAATCCACATGTGTATCGTGCCCTTTCTCCGCATTACATGTATAACTTTCTAAAGAAGACTCAAAGAGGAGGGTGGATGTCACTGGGTGGAATTTTGTTATGCATAACAGGTTTGTCAAATTGGCTTATCATGTTAGCATTTTGCTGTTATCTCAATCTCACATTCAGCTTTCATGTAGGTTCTGAAGCTATGTATGCTGATCTGGGGCATTTTTCCCAATTGTCAATAAAGGTATGCTAAAATTTATTGATTATTTTACTAATTACGAAGAACTTAAGATATACTGCAAAATCATCATAATTATGTCCTTCATTCCTAGCCTTTAATTGCAATCTATTCTGGATAATGATACAATCTTGAGACTTGCTTTGTGGTGTTTGAATTTCAGTTTTACCATTTGAGTTAGCCTTAACCAGGAAGGCTTAACATCAAATTTTAACTCTTTATTAAGAAACTTCGGATTAGTGATATATGCAAGTCAATTTAGTTATCATTATACAACTTTAATTACTCTTTTTGAGCATGACCAAACTTGGATATGTTTAATCTGAATAAAGCCACATAAACTATCTAGTTAGGCCTATAGCTCTATATCTACCACTGCACTTGATTGGCTACAATATTCTATTGCTTGCTATTTTAGGAAATATATTACCTCCCATGAGGAGGCAATTGAGATCTAATTAGGCCACAGTAAAGCCATTTAGGTCTAAAACTTAGTTTGCACAATCTAACCCATGTCAAGTGTCACCATGGCTTAGCAATGAATGGCATGGTTCTGGCTGGTACTGAAACCAAAATTTTAAACTTTGATCATATGTAATTAGAGAATGTTTTATTTCCTTTTGCATGTCAAAAGGAATCTGCATCGTAGCGCTATCTGTCTAATGCAGCATTTATTGTGCAGATTGCATTTGCTTTTGTGGTTTACCCATCCTTGCTGCTAGCTTACATGGGACAAGCTGCATACCTCTCTCAGCATCACATTATCCAAACTGACTATCGAATAGGTTTCTATGTTTCTGTCCCAGGTATTTCTCTCTTTTAGGCCTAAGCTTTTTCAGGGTTGATAAGCATAGTAATGCAGGGTGTTCACCAGATCTACATGAAAATTTTCTTTAATTAGAGAATATACGGTGGCCAATAATGGGAATTGCTGTTCTCGCGGCCGTGGTGGGAAGTCAAGCAGTTATCACAGGTAGTTTCTCAATCATCAAACAGTGTTCTGCTTTGGGATGCTTTCCAAGGGTGAAGATAGTGCATACATCATCAAGAACACATGGTCAGATATACATACCGGAGATCAACTGGATTTTGATGATACTTTGCTTAGCTGTTACTGTTGGTTTCAGAGATACGAAGCGCCTTGGCAATGCATCAGGTACGGCATCGATGAGCTTTGCTTTCTTACCCTATGCTTGAACTATTCATTGGGATACCTCCAGTGTTTGGCTTACAGATTTAGCATTTAAGGTTGGATTCTGTTGAAGTTCAGTTAACAAATTGGATTAAAATAGATCTAGCTGAGACGCTAACTATGCATGTTACTGAACTAATGAAGCAAACTACAGGCCTACTGAGATTCAACAATTAACGAATACTTTCTCCAGTTTTAAATGTTTGATTAGATATAGCAAATCTTATATTTTTGTTCTTTGATGTCGTTATGTCCTAAAAGAAATCCTACAGGCTAACCATAGAACAAGGATTACAATATTCTTAGTCATGCATGTGATCAATCGCCAAAGAAAGTTTGCACTGTAAATTTGTTCAGTGATATACATCCAATTATTTGAAAAGCTAAGTTTTTCCTTGCCCATTATATTGGATTGGAATCGGAAAACCACTGTGACTGAAATTGCTTGGGTCAGTTAGTTTAGACTCACCTGATTCAATAGGCTGCTTATTGTCTCTTTTTTTAGGTTTGTTAAGTTTGTTTTGCTATTTGCTTTTTAGCATTTTCCTTGCATCTCTCTTAGTGTTCTTGAGATTTATAATTGAACAAATATTTGGTTATTTATTCCAAATTTCCTACAAGTATTCATCGATAGCTGTTGCACTGTTGGTTCTAGATAGAAAAATTGCAATGGTCTGGCTTCTAAGCAGCCTTGACTTGTCTTATTATACTGCAGTTTCACTTGCTTGGTACTAAGTTCGATGTTTCTTTTCTACATCTTAAGTTGGTAAATATTATTGCCTCCATTTTCTGCTAATTGCCTTGATATCCATTCTGCTTGTTTACGGCATGTTATTCACTAGTTGGAATAACTCAAAAGTAGCAAGATATCGACATGGTGATAGCAAACTTGGCAGTGGAAATAGTGAATTTGAACAAAATAGCATTATTGCATTTACTGGAACAGTCTCTGCCAAGATTATTATATGGAAATCCACCCTTAGTTTTTTTATGGCATCATGTCTGTGCAGGGTTGGCTGTCATTACTGTTATGCTGGTCACCACTTGTTTGATGTCCCTAGTAATGGTCCTCTGTTGGAACAAGAGCATATTTCTTGCTGTATGCTTCGTCGTCATCTTCGGTTCCATTGAAGCACTCTTCTTGTCAGCCGCTCTGATTAAGTTCCTTGAAGGCGCTTGGGTTCCTATTGCACTTTCTTTTGTGTTCATTTCTATCATGTATATCTGGCATTATGGCACCATTAAGAAATATGAGTTTGACCTTGAAAACAAAGTTTCCCTCGACTGGCTCCTAAACGTAGGTCCTACCCTTGGATTTGTACGTGTCCGTGGCATCGGTGTGATCGACACTGAACTTGTATCAGGCATTCCTGCAATCTTCTCCCACTTTGTCACCAACTTGCCTGCGTTCCACCAGGTATTATTCAGAATTGTCTCATAGATTTTACTATTCACATATTAGTGATGTCGAGATACAAGCTCATATTTCCCTTTGGCTCATGAATTCTTTACTCAGGTCGTTGTTTTCCTCTGTATCAAATCGGTGCCAGTGCCATACGTCCAACCTGAGGAACGCTTCCTAGTTGGTCGGGTTGGCCCAAAAGAATACAGGCTATATAGGGTCATTGTCCGGTATGGGTACCATGACATACAAAAGGATGATTCAGAGTTCGAAGGTGATCTTGTTTTCAGCATTACTGAGTTCATCCGCTCAGAAATATCCAAACCCTTCGGCCTGAATGAAGAAACTGAGAACGGCAATGAGAAAATGACCATTGTCAGCACAGATTCAAGAGCCCGAGTGGAGAAAGTGGAACCAGAAGATGCATCAGGCCTCTCCGGAGAAATACTTTTGCAGGTTCAAGTGCCCCCAAAGCAAGTAAGATTCACGCTGCCCGAGAGCCCCCTAAAAGAAGAAGGGAACAAGGAAGAGTTGCTGGAACTAATGGAGGCTAGAGAAGCAGGAATGGCATTCATTCTGGGGCACGAGTACATGAGGTCTAAGAGCGGGTCGAGCCTTGTTAAACGACTGATGGTTGACCTGGGCTACGGCTTCCTTCGGAGGAACTGCAGGGGTCGTCGTGCCTATGCTTTTAGCATCCCTCACGCTTCGACGCTCGAGGTTGCAATGTTGTATCACATTTGAACTCCGATGGCAGATCTGTAGAGATTGTGCCATGTAAATTGTAAATAATAATGTCGTCAAGGAGAAGAGCGAGCAGGAGCTGCTCTGTTTTGCCTGAACTATACTTGTACATTTTAGGGGGTCTGTTTTGACAGTTGATACAGTTGCTAATTGCTGAAAGAGATCACAAATACAATACGTATCATGTCACAGGATGCCCAAGTTGGTCAGCTAGTTTCCCCGCGGCGACATAAAATGCTCTATGGATGACCATTTGGTACGAAAAATTGCCGGTGAAGATTATCCCCTCGCGAAGAGCTCCTTGTTGAAATAATAGTTCTTGCTCGCTTCTTTATGACTAAACAAACATACGAAGCGAATGTTTTACTTGAGTGTCTGTGTAGGTAGTAGATCGTCCATGGGTGCTTCTTCTCACTTTCGATTATGTCTCGGTACATTGAGGGGACTTCTTCCCTGAATTCCATTATGTTGGTGGCTCAGTTCAAGGACCGTGACTTGTAGGAGAGATTTTAGCTCTACCCTCGGTGACAATGAGAAGCCTAATAGCTTCGGCCGCAGCCCGGTTCCTCTCTTCTGCGCAATTGGCTCCCTTGGAGCTCCCGCTTATCACTATGTGCCTTCGAGGTTGTACGACCACAATCCCTTGATTCCTTCACTAGGGTTCATGCTAAACCTAGGGCCTTGCGCTTTTGAAACTAATCGGTACTTCCATCTGCCGGCAACCAATTCCCTAGTGCCCCATCGTTTTCCTCTAGGGCCGTTACAGATGAGGGTGGTCTTTTACTGCTGGTGACCAGATTTCTCAAAAAGGAGCAATTCTTACTGTAGGAGTTTGGTAAAATTGAGAGGTATACTGAGGTCAGCCTATTGTCTCATTGTCGTCACTTGAGTCTTCCTCCAGGAGCTTCAATGAGAAGAGGCCCTAAAAATAATGGAGGGAAAAGGGCATGGCACTGGACATGTTTGGTGCTTTCTAAGATGGAAATTGAGTCCCATGTTGGGTGGTCCTGCGTTTTTCCCTGTCACTTCTTTGTGGTCGACTCAAGACATCATCTGCAATGTACTGTAGTAAAAAAGTGAGCACAATAAAGAATCCACAATTGCATTCCTTTTCAGTGGAAACTGCATTAAAGTATTGGATTGCCAATTGCCATAGAATGTGAAGTTTGAATTCTTCGATCTGGATGAGAATGAAGAAATAATAAACAGAGTTGCATTCAAATGCCGGATTTGCTGCTTCTTTGCTCACTTCACCATGTTAATTATATTTATGAGTTCAAGTAGGATTTTTGAACACAATTACATAGAACGATATCAAGCAGCAAGTCACAGCTATTCGAACACAATTACAATTGAAACGAGAGAGTCAAACCTGATCATAAAAAATTGTACCACATTTGCACTCAACGTAATGAATGTCATGGTTTGAGAAAATATCACTAAAATGCAGAGCTTTTTGGCTAGTAGAAACTAATGAAAAATTGTAACAAATGGACATGGTGCATTTTGTCGATCATCCTCATAGATACAGCTCCATTATAGATTTGACATAAAATAGGGATCCCTGGAAGGAGCTGGTAGAGTTTGCACGCCAAGTGGTATGATATTGTCAGGACATCTGCTCTGAGACAAAAACAACAAGAGAGCTGCAGCACTGGGAGACTAAATCAAATCTCTTATGGTAAGTAACTCTCAAATGGAAGGTATTTACCGCCAAGTCCTTTGGCTTCCCCATCATCTTGAAGAAGAGACATCAGAAACAGAAGTAAATATTGCAGATGCTTCTTGACCAAAGAAGCATCTTCATGGTTACTGCCAGTTCTCTGCAACTTTAATTAGTAAGTTTCTATGCGTTTCTTGGCCCTTCAAGTAGTTGAATTCGACAAGAGTTTAAGCTCCATCGAACAAGGTATCCTATTCCTAAATTCCTAACACGGGCATCAGGTATGGTGAATCAGGTGCATGTTAAAGTTGACAAAATTTAGCAGCAGATGAAATGGAGTAGAACCAAACAAGAGATGACAAGCCATAGTTCATGCGTTCTCCACGTAAGGAGTAATCCACGGCAAGCCTCTATCCAAAGTAGCAGCAGAGACAGGGAACTTCCCCTTCCTATCGGACCACTGCCAAATCTTGGACACAGACAAGCTCTCATCTGTACTCATTGCATTTTCAGTGGTCCTTCTTCCTCTGGTGGAAGAGGCAGTGAGATCCACTTGGAGATTGGCATCAGCGACCACATATTGGTAAGAACCCATGGAGAAGCATCTCCTGCCATCCAAATTGCTACTGCTCGTCTCCCCCAAATCTGTGATTTCCGCGGCATCATCGGTATCTCCACAGTTCAATTTCTTGAACTTTCCAAGCCTAACAGAGAGCACTCTTTCCTTGGCTTCTTGAACTTCTTGGAATTCCTCTTCATCGGCAGTCAGATCATCGAACCCGAACATGGGATTCTCGATCGCGATTCCGTGAGCGAATATGAGGCCCCGGCAAAGAGGGCAGGAGGAGTTGGAGAGAAGCCAGGTGTCGATGCAGGCGAGGTGGAAGGCGTGGCCGCAAGCTGGCAGGAGGCGGAGCTTGTCTTCGGGCGCGAACTCGGCGAGGCAGACGGCGCAGTCGAAGGGGTCCTTGGAGCCGAGGATCTCGGCGTAGAGGAAGAGGGGGAGGGCGTCGATGTGGGCCTGATCGAGGCCGGAGTCGTGGAGATGGAACAGTTGCTGGAGCTGGCGCTGGAGCGTGCCGGGGTCTCCAGGGAGGCGCGTGCGGCGGGTGCGGATAGGCGAGGCATCCGCGGAGGCGGAGGAGGAAGGGCGCTTTCGGAGGAGGAAGCGGACGAGGAGGTGGAGGAGGCCGGACAGGAAGAAGATTAGCGCGAGGACGACGATGGCGAAGAGAACCGCAGGGCTGATCCGGGGGCTCGAGGAAGAGGACGACGAAGGGATCAACGAGTCCCTCCTCCAGGTGGGAAATCGATGAGAAGACACTCCGTTGCTGGTCAACGGAGGAAGCGGCAGAACAACCTTCATCGCCTTGCTCAGCGATCGGCGACCAAATCCATAGCATTTGAAGCAAGAAAGAGGAGCTTTTTGCTCAGTTACACAACAAATCTTGTGTAAGATCACATGCATGCCGAGCAGGTATCTAGGGTTTGGTCCTACGAGCATGAAAGAGGATTGGATTTAGAAAGAACAAACAAAAAGGTAGTGCTGCAGCATTTCCAAACAATACAATCCAAAACAATAGTGGCAGTGGCAGTGGCAGCAAGGAAAGGGGACGCTTTTGCAGCGGTTCTTGTCTTCGGTTATATAACACACACAGGGAAAGTTTGAACTAGGATTTTTGAAGGGGACGTCGTGTCAATGGATTTGGTGCCTCATCTTAGATTTTTTTTTTTCCAACTCCGATTCGATTTCGATGGTTGTTAGATTTCGTTACTCAATCTGCTCGCCGTCTGCCATGCCACCATGTCTTCGACGTGGCCACCAAGCCCGGAGGCATCCAAACCCAATTCGCAATTGATGCTGCCGTCGAGTCGTCCAGCGAGTGTATGGCGTTAACCCAATATATTCCTACCCGTTTCGGAGCAAGATTATGGTTTGTCGGAGTTCCATCCTCTACTTCTACTTCTGAGTGTATAACGTCTGTGGGAAATGGATAGATTATGGTTTGTCAAAATAAGATTCGCATGTCGTTAAGCTAAGATTTTCAGGGGTTCCACTATTCTGTCATTGTTACAAGCGAATGGTGAGCCCTCGAACGGACCTGGAGGCATATTGGCGGAATGGCATAATGTTTTCTGTGCAATCGAGTTGCTAGCTCCGGCGATGACTAACAAAATTATTCAAAGGAGAGTTAGCTTTAGAAAAAGCTGAATTTCACATTTCAGACTTGGAAGTCAGATATGGAGAAGGCTCTGTAAGGGCTATCAAAATTAAAGATAATTTGATTGATAATCCCAACCATAAACACATCCAATTTTCTTGAGACTCAAAACCTCACTTTCTACTCTAGTGGTAGCAAGTGATAAACAGTGATTTGTTTCTCTTGGGCGACGACGGACTTTGTTATCCGTCAACCCTTCAAGCAAGCCAGCCCATGTCGCAATATATAGATGGTAACCTCAGACCCGTCTGGACTACAAAAATATATATTCAATTATCAAATAAATTCGAAATACAATTTATACATAAATTATTAAGTCAAAATAAAAACATAGATGCCCATCTTGACTACAGAATTAAGCTAGGATATATATAAAATTTAGTAATAAAAAAGGGATAAGGTACGATAGGTAATCTGATTTTCCCTATAAATAGATTGACATGTACGTGAGCGCAAGAGCTAAATATGATCCCCGATCTACCATAATCTTTAGATCGTTAAAATCAAACTATTTGTAGCAAGCTCACTATTAGTTCCATGCCCACGTTGGGGCATGGGAGAGTGCTTGTGTTGGGGCATGGGACATGGATAATGGGTAATCATATTTTCCCTCATCTTCTATAAAAGATAAAATCTGCCATTTGAGTATTATTATGATGATCAAGAGGCTTTAAGTGCATACAATAGAGGGAAGAAGAAGGTTTCTTGCTTGTAGGCGTTGTGCGTGTATGCTGCAGTGCAAGGTGCAAGGAGAACTCTCATATTTTTGTTGAGGAAAATAAGAGATAATCATCACAAACTTTATCGGGTTTAGGGTTGTGACGTTGTAACTTTGCAGTGAAAGTTCAAACTAACATTTGTGATTTTCATCTCGACTGCAAGCATTAGAGTTCGCTACAAAGTTCCAGAGCAGAGAAGTGTGCCGGAGAATTTGTGCATCATCTACACCAACCGAGGTATAATTTAATTTCCACAAGTATAAGTAAATAAGCGTTTTATTGTATTCATCTTCCAACATTGATATCAGAGCCAGGTTGGTTGGTATAATGCATTTCGTTGATCAAGTGATCAACGAATTCATGGAGTTCACAGGTTCATCGAGCATCGTAAAAAGATTGCGACGGAAGGGTGCCCGAGGGAGCACAGTGTTTGGGACGTTTGAGAAGTGAAATTCTCGGTTGCGCGTGGAAGTTCCTGAGCATGTAAAAGTGCTCGGGAAGCCTGGTTTGTAGTTCCGAGCTACGCACAGAAGCTCCTGAGCACGCAGAGGTGCTTGAGACGCACACGCGACGTGCACAACTTGGGTGGATGCACATGAGAGTTGCGCAGGCCATAGGAGG
>JBAMHZ010402987.1:0-12040 GCA_037177395.1 Alpinia galanga
AGTTTAAGTTTAGCCACCCTCATTATGCTTTGGCATATAAATTGGAAATTAGGCTTATGGGTTAGCCTAACATAAAAGTGTTGTCAAACATAAAAAGGGGAGAGATTGTTGGTGCAATCGGCCCAAGTCACGATCGACCAAACTCAAGTTTGAGTTTAGTTTTGATGTTTGACAATATGGTTTGACTATATGTGTCATAATGGAGATTGTTGGTGGAGTCTAAGTAGTAGAGACTTGGCATGGAAAGTCAAAGTGTGTTGACTTGGCAAAAAAAAAGTCCAACATAGAGTTGGCAATTAGAGAAGTCCAAATATGAATACTTGGCAAGGAAAGTCCAACATGATATTGGCAAGGGAAAAATCCAAGAGTGAAGTCTTGGCAAAGGAGAAAGTTCAAGTTGAGACTTGGCAAGAGAAAAATCCAAATTGAGACTTGGGAAGGGGAAGTCCAAGAGCATGACTCTTGGCACTTAGCACAACTAAACCGATAGAAACACTTTAAGGCTAGTGCATGGAGGTGTGAGGCTGATGGAAGTGGCTTGAAGGTTAAGGTTAAGGCTAAAGGGAAGCCCAAGAGGCGTGGTCTCTTGGCACTTAGTATGACTAGGTCGATAGAAGCACTTGAAAACTAGCGCACGGAAGCGTGAGGTTGATGGAAGTGACTTGAAGACTGAGGTCTAGGCTAAGGAGAGTTACAAGTGTGAAGGGATCGCATTTGGTGGTGTAAACCTCAGTTTTGAGGTTTACCAGTCGACTGGTATGGTTGATCAGTCAACTAGTATTGACAAGTTAAATTGAACTCAACTGTTGGTGGTGTTTGGGCATTTTATGTTTGCGCAGTCGACTAGTGTTGAGCAGTCGACTGGTGATGGCTAGTTGACTGGTGAATTATGGTCAGAGCATAAAAGTTTGACTAATCGACTGGTGGGTGAGACCAGTTCACTGATAATGGCCAAACAGTTAATTGATGGTGTACGACAGTCGACTGGTTCACTTGTCCGACGTAGATTAAGCTGTTGAATAGTCGTTGTCTCACAACGGATAATTGACTAGTCAACTGGTGACGGAAAAATCAGCTTTGAAGACTTTATTTAAGGAGAACTCGTGGGAGATTGAAGTTTTTGGTTCTTAGTGAACTTGGAGGGAAATAGTTGATACTTTCCAGACTTTTAAAGTCATCCAAACAAGCAAAGAGCACTCTCAAGCAAAAGATTCATTCATTTGTAAAATTTTCTTTACTTGTTTTATATAATACTTGTTATATTTATTTTTGCTTGTATTTGGCTTGTATTTTGGTTGTAAGCTTCTTGTAAGCAAGGTTTACTCCACCTTGGTATTGATCCAAAAGGAGAAAAGCTAGTGAAGCTTTGTTTTGGAAGTGATCCACCTTACAGATTGCCGTACAGTAGGAACTAGAGTTCTGAACCACGCTATATCTCCATGTAGTGCTTGTGTTGTCTTTTTTGTCATTGTCTTTATTATTATTCCACTGCGCTTAATAAGTTTTGTAAATCAACACGAACGACAAAATGGAGGAATTGCTATCCACCTCCCATCTAACGACACTCAAGGTCCTAACAATTTATAGCTCGAGAGGAAATGATTTTGTATTGAATAACCAGAGGTGAGATTGGACACGTAATCAATGAGGATATAATTAATGTTAGCATGAAATGCCATCAAATCTTTGGTGGCAGTTAGTATCTTGCAGTTGAAAGACCTTATATTAAATGGTATACACCACTTCCTCTCCTCAATCAGCACACAAGAAACAGACCTTATATTAAATGGTATACACCACTTCCTCTCCTCAATCAGCACACAAGAAACACTGAATATGGTACAAATGAGTTAAGCTGTTGAAGTAATTAGAAACAATAAAACACAATTGTTCTAAATGTCAACTAATATCATAGATATCACATTCCCAATATATTGATTCAAAAATGAACTAAATGGGGAGATTAAGGATTTAGCAATTATAAGAAAGATATGAAGCATAACACAAAACCTAAAGAAACCAAAGAAAAGCAAATGACAGACCTGCTATGTGTTCAGGATTTCATACAGCTTTTTCTAACAAAAAAATATCAAACTATGCACTATATTCATGTTGATGACTAAGCCATTGTGTTGCAGACTAATTTATACATCCATCTTAGGCTCTTTATTGAGATGCTTGAGTTCATGGATTGCAAATTTCATGGAATGGTAGCAGGGGAAAAGGCAACCAGCAAGAAATAGTCAAGGTTTATGAAACATAGGTTCCAAATGAAAACAAGAGCATTTTAATATCTTACAGTATGGACAAGATTCAGAGCTTTTTGTCCAGACCCTTCTGAATCTCTTTTCATCCACAAATGATGCTCCCTTTGGCTTGCCCTTTTTATTTTACTGCAGGCCACACAAAGGTAAAGAAATGTTCATAGCAAGACACGAAATCTAATGTTTGTTTGGAACCTTAGTTATCCATTGGCCCTGCCTTTTCAAATATGAACAAATTTATGATTATCCACCCCTTCTTATTGAACACGGTCATTACTATACTACATCATGGTCACAGGAAAGGACAATCCAGTAACTACGTGAAAAAAAAAATCTTGAGGTTGATATCTGAAATAAAAGATAAAAATGCACTAACAGGGATGGATCTCTTCTTGAATGCCGCATGGATTGACATACAATAATCTGCAAAAAAAAAAAATGATAAACATGGGGTCGATTGGATTCCAAATTGATAAAAAGCAAACTTTTCTAATATTAGGAGTTGCCTACCTTTGGAGCAAAGCCAACTGAAAAAAAGGGGAGGCTTGTTGAGCAAGGAGTGTAGAAGAGATCACCTCGCACGCACATTTCTCCAATACCAGATGAACAGTTTGCCATGGTAGTGGTATCAATTGAGGAGGCACAGAAATTCAGAAAGAGCGGCAGGAAGCAGCACAAAGGGTGCAAGTGTTTTCCTATGAATTACAGTTTAAATAGAAAATAGGCGTAAAACTCAGTGCAACAAAAAAGAAATAATTAAATAGACAGATTGTGAAACAGATTGCTAACGTTTAACAATTACTGGATACCATGTGGATGCACTCTAATTGACTTGAGCACTGACAGAGATCACATATGCACACCATTACGAGGCGCATGACACTCATTCTGATACATACTGATGATAGATAGAAAAATGAATCCTTTTAAATAGTCGAATTGTCAGATTACACTTAAAGAAATGCTGGTCTCTTATTAACTTCAAATCTCTGCACCATACAAGAGACACAATCTTCCTCCAAGCCGATATTTTCCCACAATCAATCAGAAATATTTAACTAGATTGTGTGACTTAAGCTTTTCCGCAAACAAAATAAATTACAAACAGGAGATTATATATCGTTTTCAGTATTCTAAAGTGGAACTTGGAAGTTCTGAATCAAGGGAACACTTGTAACCGCAGGTGGTCAGATACTAAAGCAGCACTAGCTATACAACTCGCTTAATCTCGAAAGGGTTCATCAACTTCCACTTAATTAATATGATAATAAATCAAAATATACAAAGATGATCGCCATGTCAGAAGCTCCGAGTAACGAAGTGCACGGATCCATCATCCATCAATAAGAACTAACCTTGCCCGATCCATTCAGATGTCACACGGAAGGACATCCATCACCGTCTCTGAAGCACTGTTCCCCAAGGTGCTCTCTGTGGCTCTGCTTTAGGCGCAATTTAGGTGGAGGCACCGACGACGAACGGCAGGCGATAGGGCTTGGGAAGTGGAAACAGAAGTAGTAGATATCCGTTTGCCACCATTAATTACTTGCGTGCCACTGTTCTTGCTAATGGGCTTCGGATGACTGGACGACATGTTCATCATCACTTGAGTAAGCCCATTATCTCGCAGCAAGAAAAGGAAAGCCCAGGCACAAAGATTTCAATCCTTAGATTTCAGATGAGTGGGAACATGAGGGTGGCATGTCACAACGACACTCTCAAGGCTCCAGAAAACGATGTCTGCACTCCCCCCACTCGATTTCTATGAATCTAACTTTTACAATTATCACGTACTTCTGCTCAAAACTAAAAATGGCATCTTTCACTTTGCAAAAAGCATGAAAGCCCACCGGATGAGGATTGAAGAATAAGAATATGCTGCTAGGATATCTGCGTCCCTTTTTTTTCTTTTTTTCTTTTTTTTTAATCGACCTTAACATCGGGAGAAGCTCCTAGTAAAACTTTATTATTTTCATGCTACCGCTCGCTGAACAGACGGATCGAGGACAGATGTTCCATGGAGGTTGCAATGGCAGAATTAAAACAGCAACAACTCAGTACATTTGGAGATTGCAATGGCAGAATTAAAAGCAATGATGGTGACCCGGTGAGAAGATCAACGCGGAGGGATCTGCTTTCTTTCCCCCACCAAAGCGAAGAGGATGCATGTTCCTCAATCGGTTCCCTCGTGGCCTCATCCCTGTCAAGCGTCCCCAACCAGATCACATCAGGAATATAATAAACTCGATATGCGTGGGCCTTCCCCTACTGATGAGTCACCACTTTCCGCCGTCAAAAGTAATCTCCCCACACATACCGCCATCACTGTGTCTATTATTACCCCTGGCATCGTTGCCGCCGCCGCCACCTCCACCTCCACCTCCACCTCCCCTCTCCATCTATCACCTCGTGCCAGTCCATTCATCCCTGGACTCCATAAAACCGATGGGCGGCCCATCTAAATCCGACGACAGTTTGCATCGAAATATTAACTCTAAGCCCTTTAACTTTAACCTTCTTAGCTTATTAGGATTCACCGTCTCAATTTATTATTATTATTTAAAAATATGATTAAAAATAATATATATATACATAGGCGAATCAAAATTCACATAATTTATTTATCTTTTTATCCGTGTTATTTTAAAAAGTAATGTTATTATTAATTTTATATATCAAACCCTTCTATATATAATTAAATATCTATTTTATGGTATGTCAATTAGATTTTTTTTATTAAAAAAAGATAAATAGTTTTTAATCAAAAATATTTTTCTATTTTATTTTTATTATTAACATATAAGGAGATAAATATTTATCCATAAGTATTTATTTAAAATTAAAATTATATTAAAAATCATCGTAATTAAATAAGAATTAATATAATAAATATGAGAGAGTTGTTTGATTGTATTATTAAATACTTTTAAATTTTCATAAATATTATTGTATATATTTCATTAATGTGAAAATAAATATATATTAGTATTTTATTAAAAAAATAAAACATAATAATTTTTTGTATTGAAATGAATTTGTAATAATTGATTTATGAAATTCTAATTTGTGGATATATAGGAATTTTTTAAATTTCATTTCATTGATTTTATAAAATCTATCCCATAAGAAATAACAATTTAATAAATTTAATTTGATTTTCTAAAATTTTTAATCGATCTTGAATACATAAATTAAAAAAAGACATATATAATGAAAATTAAAAAAAATAAACCAATGACCGATAAGTAAATTTAAACTTGTCAATACTTGTATTAGAATTAACATTGTCAAATAATATTAGAAATATTTTAAAAATTAATTTATATTTGATGCGGTCTCTTTTTTGTAGCTGTCTAATTTCTCTATGGGTCACGGAGATTGAGTTATACTCACATTAATATTTTTTTAAATTAAACATAATAATTGAAAGATGTTATGAATAATAGGTAGTTTATTAAAATTTTAATATACTAATTATTTTTTTTAATTGTCCATAGTTATAGATCTAATAGTAAGTTAAACTTGTATATAAATAAATTCATCATTGATCATTTCAAATATTAAAACATAAAAATACTTTCTTTTTTAATTCACTAAATTCTTTAATTAATTTATTTTTTAAATTGTAAAGAAAGAAAGTTTGAGAAACACATTTAACAGATACGTTAAGTTATTATTGGTAAAAATATTTTAAAATGCATAAAGATCCAAAACTAAAAAAAATATTTTGTAGAAATTAAATAAATTTATTTAATAATTCTTTTAATTCAATAACAAAGTGTTTAATTAAATTTGAATTGGTACATCTAGTTAGTAAATGATGAAAATTTAAAAAATTATATTTGAGAACGACTTAAATTTCATTGAATGTTTTATTTTGACATCTTGTTTCAATGATTTGTAACCGCTATCTAAATAAAATTTGTCAAAGGTTTTTGTAATATTTATATATTACATTTAGTACGGAAAAGTATTTTTTCTTATAATATTTAATAAAAATAGATGATTTTAAATGTACATATTTAAAATCTTAAAAGTTTTAATTAATGCCTCTTTGTGTCTCAACCGTTAGAAGTTGTTCTACTGTATCTTTAGTAAATTGAATGTCATCGAGATCAATGTTTAGAATTAAGATTTTCTTATCCTTTTTGACTAAAATCAACTTTCTTTTCTATTAGAGCTAGAGAATTAAAGTTGAAAATGATTGAATGTTCAAAAATAATAATTTTTTTGTCATCATAATTTGACTTGCGTTTAGAAAAATAAAATTTTCTTCGATTAGATCGATGTTTAAATATTTTTCTTCTATTTAAATAGTCGATTCAATGGATATGAACCGAGGGAATGACTTAAATTGACTTTTGGAATACATATATTAGTCAAAACGACTTGTATAATCAGACCAATGAGATAATTGATCCAATTATAAGTTCAGAATAAATTCGATCTGTAATCGGACCAAGCCCCACCTTCACCTGCCTCATCATTAGGCGCCGCCACGCGTGGCCCATCTCCCGAACGGCGTCCGTTTAGACTCCAAGACAACGTTAAATAATGCCTCGTCATCGTTAAGCGCAGCGCCGCAACGCCCCGCCTGCAGCGCCGTCGAAAATCGCTAACAGTAGCGGTGACGCCGCCACCGCGTGGCGCCGTTCCGTGGAGGCGATCAAGCTGCGACGAGGACGATGCCTTAAATTCGATTCCCTCCCCCGCTGTGGTCCCGGTCTTGAGGTGGGTCCCAAGCCGCCTTCCGGTTCCGTCGCACGTCCCCATCCTAACCGTTAGGAGGAGAGACAAGGGGAATCGGCAACGAGAAAACTACTCGTAACGTCGATCTCACTTCCCTACCCGATTTTCCAGTGGATGGGTATCCTGCCCCGCCTTCTCATGGCTCTGGTTATCATTTGGGGCGTCGGATTCCAGTTGGCGGAGTGGGCTGGATCGGACCGCTCGGCCGCACGTGCCTGCCTCACGATCGACCGCTTACATATCGCCACGTGTGTGTCCTTCCATCGGAGCTTGTAGGATGAGCCGAACAGCCGGAACCTTTACGAGATTCAATATTAAATGCGGTTAAATTCAGCGGCGTAAATGAAGCGCGGTTCATATATGAACCGAACGAATGAATCGATTCGAATCCCCTAGCGGCTGTTGCTATATAACCGTTGTATCACGCCCTTCTTCCCTCTCAACCCACCTCGCCTCACACATACTACTCCCATTTCCCATCCCTAAAACCTCCTTCCAAGTTCCAACTCCCACCCAGACCTCACTTTTCTCGCTTCTTTGCTCCTCCAATGGATTCTCTCTCCGTCCTAGACTCCTACTTGGACCTCGTCTTTTTCCCAACGACGGTGGCGCTCCCTTCAATGGCTGCTGTCATCGCCGTCGCCCTCTCGGTTCTCTGGTTCCACCCAGGTGGCCTCGCGTGGGCTCTCTCCAGGGCTGGCCGATCCATACCTGGCCCTCACGGCGTAGTCTTTGCCCTCTCAGGCTCCCTGGCGCACCGCGTCCTCTCTGCGCTCGCTCGCTCCCTCCAAGCCGCCGACTTAATGGCCTTCTCCGTCGGCCTCACCCGCTTCGTCCTCGCGAGCCACCCCGAAACCGCCCGTGAGATCCTCAATAGCTCTGCCTTCGCGGACCGCCCGGTCAAAGAATCCGCCTATGAGCTCCTATTCCACAGAGCCATCGGCTTCGCACCCTTCGGTGAGTACTGGCGCAAACTCAGAAGAATCTCCGCCACCTACTTGTTCAGTCCCATGAGGATCGCCTCCTTCGAGCAGCACCGGATGGAAATCGGGCAGCAAATGATCCGGGATGTAATGAAGAGCATGGACTCGACTGGGGTCATTGGCATGAGGAAAAATCTCCACTTTGCTTCACTTAATAACATTATAATGAGCGTTTTCGGCCAAAGATTCGACTTTGGCAACGGACAGGGCGCGGAATTGGAAGAACTTGTCGCGGAAGGGTACGAGCTTCTCGGTGCCTTCAACTGGAGCGACCACTTTCCTCTGTTGAGGTGGATGGATCCTCAGGGCATCAGGAAAAGAAGCAGGAGATTAGTGGACAGGGTCAATGTGTTCGTCGGAAGAATCATAGAAAAGCACCGTCGAAGGATGGTCGATGGAGTTGTATCCAATCATGTAACTGACGATTCGTTCGTGGACGTGTTACTAAAGTTGCAGAAAGAAGAGAGTCTCTGTGATTCTGATATGATCGCTGTCCTCTGGGTGAGTTATAATTCCGCGGCGGTCAGATTGTTTCAATTCCAATCTTACAATTGATATACAAGTGTGTTCATTTGTTACAGGAAATGATCATTCGAGGAACGGACACAATGGCCATCCTCCTCGAATGGATCATGGCGAGAATGGTCCTGCACCCAGATATACAACGCAAGGCCCAATCCGAGATCGACGACGTCGTTGGTTCCTCGCGCCGGCCAATCTTCGACTCCGACGTACCTCGCCTCCCCTATCTCCAATCCATCGTGAAGGAAGCCCTGCGGCTGCACCCGCCGGGTCCCCTGCTCTCCTGGGCGCGCCTCGCTGTCCACGACACCCACGTCGGCAACCACTTCGTCCCAGCCGGCACCACCGCGATGGTGAATATGTACGCGATCACCCACGACGAGAGCGTGTGGGAAAGCCCCGAGGTCTTCAAGCCGGAGCGGTTCATGGAGGAGAGCGTGAGCGTGTTGGGGGTTGACCTGAGGCTGGCGCCATTCGGGTCCGGCAGGAGGGTGTGCCCGGGGAAGGCCCTGGCTCTGGCCACCGTGCACCTGTGGGTGGCACAGCTGCTTCAGCGCTTTGATTGGGTCCCCGCTGACAATGATGGAGTGGACTTGACCGAGTGCTTGAAGATGTCCATGGAGATGAAGAACCCTCTCGTTTGCAGGGCCTTGCCAAGATCCAAATGGAATAACAACTAGGTTAACCAAGCACCAGATTAATTTTGCAACTCTTGTAGATACTAAACAAATCCGAAGCAGTCGTAATGTAGTGATCTGTGCGCATAGCTAATGCAAGCGTTAATTAGCAAGTTTAATAGGTTCTGTTTCAGCTACATGTTTGTAGTGGGCACAGCTTTATATAAATCTTGTGAATCGACATAAGATATTTAAGTTTAATTAGCAGGTTCCGATCTTAATATATGGTTGACTTGTCTTTAATTCCATATATAGTTTTTTTTTCTTTTTGTCCAAGTAAATCTACAACTGCATTAGATATCATACATGCTTACTGCCAAAGGATCAAAATCAGAATGAGTTACTTGATATCATACATGCTTACTGCCAGAGGATCAAAATAATATATATATAATAAGGCCAATCAATAGTAACAAAGGGTGAAATCGTTGGCAAAATTTATAAAGGGAGATGCAAATCACTTTGGGATTATACTGAACTATATTCGAAGCAGAAAATTCTCTCTCACATACTTGCTGCCACATCATATTTTAAACATCACTTCAATCCACTACAGATCTTCAATTATTCTCCTCAAATGGACTTAGGCAAACTAACAAGCATGCACATCGTCTTCTTTTTCATAGCTCTGTAGACTTTTAATCGTGATATCTCTTTTATATTGGCATGTACATTTGTACGATACTTATGCACTCTTAAAAGTCATGGCTAGATTTTCTCTGAGCTGTTCTTCGCTATCAAATGATTGAGGGATAAGCACCCAGCTGTGGTTCGAAGATACCACTTTTGTGGTGTCATATCACCGTGGAATATATATTAATTTGCACCTCTTCAAAAGTTAGACAACTTTCGACATTTGCCTGCAAAGAATATCTATGGTACGTGGATATTGAATATCCCAACTATCCTACAACCCTAAGGATTAAAGCACTTTGTGATCTTTTTAATTTGTTATGCTTCACTTTAACCGCCCTTATCTCTTATTCATCCTCCACTCCCAAGTAGGTTCCTGTTATGTGGTTTACAACCATAAAATTTGAGATATGGGAATCTCTTCGGTATTGACCATTGACTATATAGGTTTGAGAGCTAGGGAATTATATTTGGTCTTTTGGTTTAATTTGTGATCAAGGAGTGTGTTAAATGAGTGTGAGCAAAAAAAAAGGTTTTGCACGTAAGTGAGAATTAATGCATATATACTAATCATGCACTAATGAGCAAAAGGTTCTCGGCAAGTAGCACTAAGAGCACAGAGCTAGTAATTAAGAGCAGTTAAATTTCTAGTTTTAATAATAATATAATTACCTTCGAAGCCCATTCTGTGATATATGGGAAGACAAGATGTGAAATATTAAAGAGAAACTAGGATATGTCAAACAAAGAGAGAACAAAGAATATATATTAATGGGCAAAAGAATATGCACTTAATTCTAGAAATGAAAGCCTATAAGTCGAATCAAGTTACTTATTAATTAGGGACTAGTTTGTGTGGTTAGATTGTAGTAACAGAAAAGCTAATCTCCTCCAGAATATATGTACTACTAAGTGATGAAAGAATAATATATATAAGATTTAGTAAGCACCTAACTAGCTTAGCTTTTGGACAATTATTTAGTCACTCCTCGAAGCATTAATTATTTATATAATTCAGGTTCCAACCAATCGTCTTTGCATGATAGCGACCAATATTCTGAGTCTTCTAACTAATCTCAAAGGAAGAATAACAACAATGGTGGTATAGAGAACCAACTTTAATTCCTCAAACACAGAGTATACGTTTGTCCATTGGTGATCTTTCTTCATATATTTTTTCTCATTATTTATGGAGTTTTCAAATAACTAAATCCGTGAAATTAAAGTTATACTAGATTTTGGCACTTAAAGCAAAACTAATAGATCTAGAGCAAGCGAGCAACTCCATGCTTTGCTTTTAGGTTTGGCTCTCGATCGGATTGAACTGGGTCAAATTTAGCATGAATTTTTTGTGGGTTGGGTTGACAAAAGAGAATTGCTTGGCAACATGTAGACTTGTTAGCTTTAGATTGCAAGTGATGTCCTTAACCAACGTCTGCATGCCTACTTGTTAACTTATTGCTGAAACATCTGTGTAATTCAAAAAATATTTTGTGTCGATATACCACTTCAAGTCCTGTAAATGAAGCTTAGGCTTTGGCAAGTAGAATCGCAGCAGGATGAATACAGATGCAACTAGTACATGAATGTGCTTAACAAGTAGAAGAGAAGGCAATTGGCAACGTGTGTGAAGCTCACCTGACTTCAGGATCCTTGTGAGTTGAAACAAAGGTATGCATGTGGTTAAATTTACAGAATGAAATAACAGAGGGGTCAAATTGGTGCAAAGACTATGAGTATTGGGGTAATTTCTTCTTTCCTCTTTACTTACAAAGTAAACAAACATTGTAGAATTTTCAGCTTTCTTTTTTCTCTCCTTCAATTCCTCTCTTAATGGAGAAATTGCGATGGGTCAACAGGCCAACAGCCATACAAGCGAGTCCTGTACCAAATGTGAGCTGCAAACTTATTGAATTGTAGCTCTTGAACAGTTAAATAATAAATACAAAGAGCAACATCAAAGGGGGAAAAATTATAATGTTCGATCGAGTTGTTGGGATCCAATCCATAACGTTAGGCTTAAAATTGAAGATACAAAGTGGTTTTTTAAGTCGAAGAGAGTCAACTTTGATGTGGTAATTGAAGCATTAGAAACACGATTTGTGATTCCCTTTCAATTGGAGATTTGAATCTTCTTCGATTTTGCCAATACAAATTATTTTATGGTTTTTGATGTGGAACCTGATGTCAATTTGGTATTGTTGGTTGTTTT
>JBAMHZ010403096.1:0-12039 GCA_037177395.1 Alpinia galanga
TTGGAAATTGAAGAAGTCTAAGTATGGATACTTGGCAAGGAAAATCCACATGAGTTGGCAAGGGAAAGTCCAAGTTGCAACTTGGCAAGGAAAGTCCAACATAGATTGGAAAAGGAAAGTCCAAGTTGTGACTTGGTAAGGGAAAATCCAAGAACGTAGTTCTTAGCAGTGGACACCCAATAACATAACTAAGTTGATAGAAGCACTTGAAGGCTAACGCAAAGGATGACGAGCATGGGCTCGAGGCATCACTGAGGCGTAATGTTGAGGGAAGTGTCTAGAAGGCTGAGGTCTAGGCTGAGAGGTGGTGAAATTCCAGAGGCATGGCCTCTTGGCACTTAGTATGACTAGGTCGATGAAAGCACTTGAAGGCCAGCGCATAGAGGCGTGAGACTGATGGAAGTGACTTGAAGACCGAGGTCTAGGCTAAGGTGAGTTACAAGTGTGAAAGGATCACACTTGAAGAAGTAAACCTCAGTTTTGAGATTTATCAGTTAACTGGTAGGGTTGGCCAGTCGACTGGTAATGGATAGTTGAGTTGGAAACGACTGTTGTTGATGTTTGGGCTTGTAATGCTCGAGCAATCGATTAGCATTGTAGGCCAGTCGAGTGGTGAATTATGGCCAGAGCACATAAGGTTGGCCAGTTGACTGGTAGGGTTGGTCAATCGACTGGTAATGGGCAATTGAGTTGGAATCAACTGGTATTAATGTTTGGGCTTGTAATACTCAAGCAGTCGACTGGTGAGCATCAGTTGGCTGGTGAATTATGGCCAAAGCACAAAAGTTTGGTCAGTCGATTAAGAAAGTTTGACAATCGACTAATTGAGGCATCAGCCGACTGATGATGTTCAACAGTTGACTGTTTCACTTATCCGATGTGGATTTATCCATTAGAGAGTCATTGTCTTACAACGGTCACGACACTAGTCGACTGGTAGGTAAGATCAATCGACTGGTGACAGAAAATCAGCCTTGAAGAAGCTTATTTAAGGAGCTGAAGGAGCTTGATGTTGTTAGTTCTTGGTGAACTTGAAGGGTAAAAGTTGTTGCTTTCCAAACCTTGAAAGTCATCTAAACTACTGCAAGCGCACTCAAATAAAAGTTATTCTTATTGTAAAGTTTTCTTTACTCATAGTTGTGTAATATTTGTTGTATTTATTTTTGCTTATATTAGTGCTTGTATTTGGTTGTAAGAAGGTTGTTCCACCTTGGTATTAATTCAAAATGAGAGAAAGCTAATGAAGCTTTAGTTTGAGATTGATCCGCTTTAAGGATCGTCGTAGAATAGGAATTAGAGTTCTGAATCACGTTAAATCGTGTGTAGTACTTGTGTTGTCTTCTTGTTATTGCTTTTATTATTATTCCACTGTGCTTAACAAGTTTTGTAAAAACGAACACGATCAAATGACGATTTAAAGGAAATGTTATTCATTCTCCCTTTAACGACGATTAAGGTCCTAACATATTGAAATAGTGATCAATTTAGGGGGTGAAAAAAGGCAATGGTAAAGTTGTGATTGAGGTTTGATATTGTAATAAGAGATATATCAAATAGGATGGCTGAATAATATTGATAATTTCTACAAGAGTCATTTTCTCCATCAATCAGAAGATAATTAAGAGGAAAGTATCTAGATAAAGGGGCACTGTGAGTTCTAGCGGACTCAACATTTTTCTTAATAGGTCATATGAAAAATAGCCTAATTAATATTTTGAGGAGAAGGGATGAGAAAAATGATATAATAATTTGTGATAAAAACAAATACTCGTGAAATTACTTTTTTTTTAAATAAAATAAAATAAAATAATTCTTTGACCAGGCGTCCACAACTTTTATCCATATTTTTACACACCTTCAGCATGAAGAAGAGTTGCTGCTTGCCATGTTATTGACTCGAGTAAGATTTTAGAAAACCCTTCAAATACATCGCCATTGTGCGAATTGTGTCAAGTTTCAACAGCTCCTCAAGCTATAGGATTCAACCAAAAGTTGTCACCATGGAAAAGGTCTAGTAACTAACGCATGCAGATGTTGCATAATAGACGATGAATCAATCCCTTGTAAACGTGAGAATGTCGTTTCTTCATACGCTGATTACTAGTTTCAAGGGTCAAAAGCTCATCGTGATTCATCTCTCTTATGATGGTCCAAAGACAAACTGATAAAGCCACTAAATTGACAGATACCAACCTTTCTACACAAGGATTCAACCAAAAGTTTCTTCTACTTTCCCCTCTTCATTTGACCTGCCATTGCTGCTTTTTTAGATCTTTTAGAAGTAGAGGAGAATAACGTAAAGAACAATTCAGTTGAACTTTGCCTCTTGTTCCATGTCCTGAGCAATCGAACAGCTCTGTTTGATTATCCGTGCAACAGTGTTCTGATTTGGTACAGACGCCGCATTGAGCTTTAGTGATGGCACGGTTTCTGAAGAAGGGACTAAGGCACCGGCACACCAGTTCAGCATCCGAAACTATGATCATCCACAGCCGAGAGTCGAGCATAGGACTGTCACTGGAAGGCAGTCAGATTGGCTGTACGCTTGAATGCTGGGCGGAGAAACGACCAAGACCAAAATGGAGGAGGTTTAGCATGGAAGGAGGAGGACCCCCATTTGGTTAGTTTCTTCTGTGTTCATATCTGATGCTGATTGCAAATGTTGATTGCTTTTCAGATTTTATACAGAGATAGAGATGGACCAAATGAAAGAGTGATTTGCAAAGCTGCGTCTCGTCGGAGGGCATGCCTACAAACGAGGGCAAATTTAAAGTATAAATTGCACTAAACTCAATTAATTTGTATAGAAATGCAATTTACAGTGTAGGATCGGTTGGGACAAAAATTGTCAATAGATCAGCTAGTGTTTTGCCACGTGAAATTTGATTGACATTATGTTGAGAAGTTCTCGTTTATGGAAAAGGTAGAACGCTAAGGAAGGTCGAAAAGTCCAACAAAAATCCATTCATTGACCAATGATATATTCAGCTCTAACATCTGCATCTACAGGTAATCAATAACTGGATCCAAGCTCTATATTAGTAAACCATAGTATTCCAAAAGCGCAGTTCGCCAAAAGGAAATGTCAAAAATCTAAAAGACCACATTGTATGACACTTGCTAGATTGAAAGTACAAGTTAACGAGGCAATGGGCTCATCGGCCTCTATAATCCAAAACCGCAGTAAATAGAAAAGAATAATAAAGATAGCTATTACAGTATGAATGTAAGTTCCACAGAGGAGAATTAACTGAGACCAAAAAAGGATAATAGAAGATTTCCTGCAAGATAATGTCAAAATAGAAAGCATTCTCGTCAGGATCAATCCAACTTTATTCTGTCCAGTTCACTGATCATCTCCTCAAACTGCAGGGTATACCACAGAGGTCAGAGAAAATAGGGGCGATTTACCAAAACAAACTCTTTGTAATTGATTTTTACCAAATCATGCTCAGTGATACAAAATAACCAAATAGCACCCTTCAATAGGTTCCCCCTGTTTAGCCTTCAATTTCAAAAAAATCTCTCCAAAATTTATTTCCATCGATTCATTTCCACTCAAAATTGGCATATTTTTAGTTCCTATACACTTGAAAGGTTTGGTTTGAAGTCTCTCACATCCCCAATCCATAAATACAGGCAAATGTTCATGCAAGTAGATTGGGTCACAAAATGGTTAATAGGTTCATTTTATCATTTTGGAATCTCGCACTCTGTGCACTGGTATAGATAGATGAATGTTCATGCACTAACTTTAGAATGGATTGTAAGCTGATTTCCAGCACAAAATTCACTCGAAATCAGCTTTAGTTGAGTTCATTGACACCTAAAATAGCCATTTGTACAAGTAATCAATCATGTCACAAACCTTTAAAACCTGACGCAAAAAGTAATCACCATAGTGCTTTGTTGGTTTAGACTCCACCACATGAATGATGTCCTGTATTAGATGTATAACCAAATGCCATAAGCTGTAGAAAATTGACTTGTAAAACAACATTCAAGTTAATAAAAAAAAGCACAGAAGAACGCATCATAAAACTATGGCTTAAAATTATAAGCTCTCTGTATTTAACTTCAGATGTTTTCTTAATATACTGAATTTTCCTCTTTATAAGGAAAAAGGACTTGTTCAGACATTTAACCATAAATGGTTAAGCTTCCAATTATCACTTAACTCAAAATACTAAATAAAATATTGTAACCTATGAAACCATGTATACCAACCATTTGTAAACAGAGAAATTCCGATGCTGAATCAATCACATGAAACTTACCTCACTGATGTAGAAGTCTATGTCTGCATTATGAATAATCTTTCCATCATTATCAACAGAATGCATCTTATGTTTGTATGCCATCAAGATTGTTCTGTCGGAGAAAAGCTAATTTAAAGTCACGAAACAATTAAGTACATAACTGAAAGTCAGTTACTCAAGGTTGACTTTATAAGGAAAAGAAACCATAGTATGGTTAAGGCTGGTGAAATAGATGTAAAACCAGTTATTAGGCATAAGAATCTTATATTGGAACAGAACTAAAGATTTTAAATGGAGTGTAAATAGAATTCAAGTATACAGACCTCATAGTGGATTCATCCACTTCCATATATGCAGCAAGTTTCCCAATTGATATGGCCGAGTATAACTTCAAGAAACTGCGTAGACCAGAAAGTGATTGTTGCTGCTTTACTTCATAAAGAAACAATTTCAATTGCAGCCTGTATGCATCCTGCATTGATGAATCAGAATATAATGTTAGTGTCAGCCGTCAATCATGAGATGATTGAAATAGGACTTCTGTATCATATTTGAATAAAGACAACCCTTTGTGTTTAATATATCTATACAAATTTGAATAAATATAATAAATGTCTTAGAGAGTGGTAGGTTCTATTCTATAGGATATCAATTATTTGAATTGATTATGAAAAACTATAGATATAAAATACTGCTCTCAATTATTCCTAATCAAGTATTAATATACAAGGGCAATATTAATACAGACTATTATATAAGTTAACTGATGTCTTAATTTCACAATCATAGATATAAGATCTGAAGTTAACACATGAGTATATAAATAACAACAACAATCAAGCTTTATCCCACTAGGTGGGGTCGATTATATGGATCCTTCTACGCCATTGAGCTCTATCTCCCATTATATCATCATTTATATTTAAATGAATTTTATCTTGTTTTATTGTTGCTAACTAAGTCTTTTTTTGGTCTTCCTCTTCCACGTTTGATGTGTGTATTTGTTATGGTTTCACATCGTCTAACTGGAGCATTTATTGGTCGTCTAAGTACATGTCCATACCACCTTAAACGTACTTCTCGGAGTTTCCCTCAATAGATGCAACTTCAACTTTCTCTTTAATGTTCTCAGTTCTTATTTTGTCCATCCTTGTATGTCCACATCCATTTTAACATCCTCATCACTGCAACTCACATCTTCATATAATCTCTCATCTAGAGTTCTCTATATAATTTCTCTTGGAACTCTATCATAAGTTTTTTCCAAGTCAATGAATACCAGATGTAAGTCTTGTTTTTGCTCCCGATCCGTTTCAATTAGTCGCCTGAGAAGATGTATAGCTTCTATCGTCGACCTTCCAGGCATGAACCTAAATTAATTTTCGATAACTGTGCTCTCCTTCCTTAATCTTTTTTCTATTATTTTTTTTCAAAGTTTCATGGTATGACTCATTAGTTTAATACCCCTATAGTTTGCACAATTTTGTACATCCCCCTTATTCTTATATAAGGGAATTAGAGTACTTACCCTCCATTGCTCAGACATTTTTTTTGTTTTCAATATCATGTTAAATAATTTTGTAAGCCATTCAATACCTTATTTCCCTAGGCACTTCTATACCTCTATCGGAATATCATCTGGTCCAACGACTTTTTCATTTTGCATCTCATTAAAACTTGTTTTTTACTTGAAATTTAAATTCTACGATAAAATTTTAAAATTTTATACTCATTTAACTTACTTAAATTATCTAAATTAAGTTGGTCATCTAAATCTTTATTAAAAAGTTAATAAAAATACCTCTTCCACTAGTACTCTATTGCATTCATCTTTGATACATCTTATTTGGAGAAGAGCTTTTGTCTTCATCTCTCTCACTTGCCTTGTGCAAGAATTTGGTAAAAGTGCAAAATATCTACCAATGAGAAATTATGCAAATTATTCAAACTACAATGGATTACAATAAAAGTTGGCTGGCTTAATTTGTTTTGTTTGATTCATAACTCTTTATGAATAGTTCATTTTAGGTTTCTGAGTGAAAACTTGCTTGTCTATAAGGAATCTCTTCTCAAGTGACACCACAAATAGATGGCTTCAACTTCAATACCTTTGAGCATGGAGATCTCCTTTATGATGCATAACATTTATTTTGGTACAAATAAGGATTAGACTAATATGTTAGTATTAAAAGATGTTCCACCAATAGCCATACCTATACATTTATCAAATTTGCATACAATTGTATCATGTTCTATTGACTTTGATCCACACTAAGCTAAAACGAATGGATTTTTTACTTTTTCAAGTGAAATATCCAAAGTTCAATGTCTTGTGTTATGTCAGAGGTTTTTTTTTTTCGATTGGAAGGGGCATGCCAATACTTGACACATTCCCAAGTGTGCTGAGGCAAATTCAAATAAATGCACTCCTATACTTCATCAACTTGACTTGTTTAGTTGTAAATATAATTTTATAACAATTAAATGACATTCGAATTAAAATTTTAAAGCAATAGATTACAAAATATTATCAAGATTATCGTTACTCTCTAATAGCAAAATATGTGTTGGCACACTATGATACTCAGTTATAGGATCAACATGAGCAACAAAAGAGACATTACTCTGGTTGAACAGTAGTTGATTTCATTGTTAACTAAAACTGTACATTGCAACCATGCTGTTTGATAAGAGACGAGATATCAAACTATGGATCTACCTATTAGGATGGACAAAGGGGCTTGAGGTTGTTCTAAATTGATTGGCAATTGTCATGGGCTAGCCTTTTTTGAATTGTACGAGATGTCATGGCTGCTTGGCATCATGTGAGACATGCTACTCCATAATGCATGCATCAGAAGATTAAATCTACCTCCCTGCAATCTAGGGTATCTTTTTTCTTTCTTTTTCTTTTTGTTTCTTTTATCTTTTATTTTTTTCAATTAAGTTTTTGTGTTGGTTATTCCTTAAGTTTTTTTGCACTAAAGAAATTTCTTCCAAACTGTTTTGATAATTTTGCACTGCAAAATGAAACTCTCGCAGGTTTTAAGCAAAGATAATCCTCCCCGTAAAACTTTTGTGTATAAGTTGACCGCTCCTGTTAGTGCAAGGTGGATAACATTAGTAGTCGCTCCATTTGAAATTCTTCCAGATAATCATAGCAACATCATATCACACATGTGCCTGTCACAAGACTTCAAAAAGCTTCAGAATACAGTTGGGTTTTTGCACAATGCATTGAGGTACTTCTAATGTTAAATTACGTATGTGTTTCTTTAGTATTCCCATGTCTATGAGTCTCATTTCGTTTTTTTATTTAACAACACAAGTTTTCTTTTACAGTCATTATGAAGATTATCTTTCCACATCCTTTCCCTTTGGGTCTTACAAGCAAATCTTCATCCCACCTGAACTAACAATATCTTCTTGGAGCTTTGGTGCATCCCTTTGCATCTTTGGCTCTGATATTTTGTTTGATGACAGTGTTATAGACCAGGTTTGTTACACATAATGTAAGACACTTTCTTTTTTTTGGTTTATTGTGAGTATGCTATGAAAATATTAACCTGCATGAGAATGTTTATTTTTTATTCTCACTGAGCGTGACAATACTTTTTTCTTTGATAACAGTAATTTGTGTTTTGTTCCTATTGTTTCATCTCAAATTTCCCACATTATATCCACCTACAGAAGGTGCATCTGTGAACAAATTTCCCACATTATATCCCCCTTGCTAAAAGTGCTTGCTTGAACATATTGTTTTAAGTAGCGATTCTAAGGTCTTTGATTTTTTTATCATTTTGTACTCAATAGTTAGATGAGAACATCATTTTGTTTAAATCCATTTGATTCAACAAGATCTTTAATTCTGAAATATTTGAAGTTATGTACATGCACTTAGTAAAAGATTAATTAATTTATTTCAACTGTACATCTCAAATCAAACTTGGCTTAAGTATTTTCTTTTTGTTCTAAACCATCATATAAGCAACTTGACACATACCTCATCATCAATCAAGGAATCTTGTCTTATGCTTTTGTTGACTCTATCATGGATTCATCATTTAAAATCTCCATCTAATAATGATCCCTGTTTGAAACCTATGTATTATGCGATGTGCATAAGTACTTACTGCCACTCAATGCATGTTGACCGACCCCTATCAACTCTTGCTTCTCCCTCCAATTTCACAAAGCATACCCTTTCTGATGTTGCAATGCTAGAAAACATTGTTTACATGCCTAGTTAAGATTGACTGAAATAGATTAGGAAACATGCTACAATTTATCAAATGAAATTGTAAAAACTTCTGCCATTAAATCGTAGAAGTCCTACAATTAGGAGCTGTTGTTCTGCTCCTATTATCTAATGAATGCCGATGCTGTTGTCTGAAGTGCTCACATATGGAAGCCATCCTGATCTATCAATCTGAATTACATTAGTATCAAGTTGGCATGTATTAGATGAATGCAATGGACTCTCTTTATGCAACATGATCTGCATAAAAGGAGCTGTAGAAAGAATCATCAGTTTGCTAGGGTTGATCCTGTAAATGATTCTGAATGAAATTCACATCTTCACTGTCACAAGATCAGGTTGTTTGTAGAAGACAAAGGCATTTTAGGTATGCACAATACAATACTCCTTTTCTTTTCTGATCAAATGATTTATATCTTGTTATGGAAATCTTAGCCATTCTTAGCATGCTATTTATACATGAAGGAAAAGACAACTACTGAATGAGAGTGTTAGCGAACAGTTTATGGAGAATTAGAGGAAATACACCCCTAGTTGCATCATTGTCATGGTATTTCTACCCTGTACCCTTGCCCTTTTTTTCTTTGCTTTTAGGTGAGATGTTGAATGCTATGCAGTGAGTGGAGGCTAAGAACAATTTGGATAAAGACTGCTCTATTGTAACAGTGATGAGGTTGAGATTATTGTGAGTGGCATCGTTAAAGCCTGTGTGACAATGCCCTCGTCCTACCTTGTGAATCAGTAGGACCATCATTTCTTGCTTGATCAATTCATTGGTTTGCTCTTCCTGGATCCTGGTAGCCTCTTGTGCTATGCGATCTACTATGTATTACGTGGGTGAATTGGATATCCTGGGTAATCATCAATGGATCAACCACAATCCATCTTAACTTTATGCTACCAATCTGATTTTTGACTCACCTTATCTTGCATGAAAGAGATGCCAAATAGAACTAATTGAATCTAAGTCTCTTGCTCATTCTTTAGCTTTATTGTTGGAAACATGTAAGAATAATTTGGTTAGGGATCAGTTGATCTCACATTAGGTATCTTTAAACTGACCTGAAAAGAAAACCCTGAATCATCATGAGAGACTGATTTGGTATCTTCTCCATGTAGATAGATTTTTTATTCTTCTTTGTTGGATACTTATTTAGTAATTTCATTTTCATTTAGTTGATACTAACCCCCATTCCAATTTAGTTGGATACATAAGAAAAGGTCCTACTTTCTGAAATCTTAACACTCTTAATTAGTAGCATCATTTACTTAAGAAATGGTTTGAAAACTTTATTTTAGATTTACACTTGGCTAGCAGTAGTGAATGTATCAGAGTTTTATCTATATTCCTTGTCTCTTGTGGTAAAATTTATTAAACAAAGAATATCCTAGATAAACAAGAATTAGAATGATGCTCATATCAAGTGTTCACTTACATGAAGTATACTTCTTCAGCTCCTTTATCATTATTGTTTCATTTTGGCTTCCATTATTCAAATTGGAAAAATCCTCAATTACCTGCGTCAATCTGGAATTTTAGCTATTAAGTTAAAAGCATGAACTGGAACTTTTGATGGTTAGTGAAACCAGTAATATTTGTCCCAGTCAATTCTGTAATTTAAACTATTTTGAAGCATGCCCACCAACCATAAACATCTAATGCATCAATGGTCTGATCATCGTAATCTAACACTATTGCTACTATTACAGATCATACTTTGTTCCAGTATGTCAATTAGGTTGCTTGTTTCTTTTTACTCTAATTTCTTATATTTTATTCAAGTCTTAACACTTTGAATCAACAGACAATTGATACCAGAATTAAGCTTGCTCATGCTCTTGCAAGACAATGGTTTGGAGTATACATCACTGCAGATGAGCCAACTGATGGTAAATATTAAAATGACCAAGTTTTGCATGGAGAAATTGACCTTCAATAATGTTGACTTGCACTGATTGCAGAGTGGTTACTCGATGGCCTAGCTGGTTTTCTGACTGATACTTTTATCAAGCGCTTCTTGGGTAACAATGAGGCACGTTATAGGAGGTACAAGGTATGGGTCCCTTGTGTATTTCACCCTTTTCCCTTTGACGCATTATTCCTTTCTCAAGTATTTAAGACACTTTTATATCTGCTGCATGTATTTCATAGTACATAGATGGCATGTGCGAAGATTCCTTTAGTTATGAAATTAAGTAGGGAACACCACTGGAAAGTCAATATATTGAGTGATACTAGCTATGGTTTCAAAAAGTATATGCAAATGACATGTGATCTTTCCCATTGCATAGCGTATGTGTTGCATTAGGAGACATATATAGTCAATATAAAAAATATTAAAAAAATATTAAAATATTAAAAAGAACTATGCATACAATGACATAGAAATGAACACTTTGCACAATGTCATCTTTTTAAAACTATATATGAAAATTATATAATGCAAACACCATATAACATACCAATTAATATTAATTAGCAATGCAAAATAGATGACAGATCTATGTAATATGCAATAATAATGATTTATTGCTCAAAATGACAATATACATTATTTATAAGATACAAGCTATCAAATAGGATGTCTTAGGTTTATTAATGAACCTTCAAAATGACAAATGTGGACAAAATATAAGTATTGCAATGCCTTCTATAATTTTCAATTGGGTAAGGCTTATGGGTCATTGAAACGACACTTCAAAACAAAGCATTCAACGGAATTTGAGATCGAACGTTTTCAAATGCAACTCTTTCGATTTTCATTGTTTATTAAAGCTACCGATGTAAGTTTATTTAAATAATTTAATATTAAATTAAGAGAATCATTAGCTAGATTTGTTTCTCTAGAGTATCTTTTTTAGTTTTGAATTTAAATGTGCTTTTGAAGATTTTTGTTAAAATCTCTTAATTCATCTGCTAAACATGCTTCACGAATTATATTTACTCGCACAATTAAAAAATTAGTAAAATAAGAAAAAAGAAATTCAATTGAAAAATTTAGTAAATTAAATAATAAAATATCTTTATGTTATGATATTTGGAGTGATCATTGGTAAACTCATTTATATATGAGTGTGACCTATCATTGGATTGATAACTCTTGGACAATTCAAAAATGTTTATTAGCATATTGAGTTTTTGACGAACCATACATTGCTCACAACATATTTTAGTTATTATGTTTAATTTTAGAATAATATAGATTAATTAATAAAATATTTTCAATTTTATTTTATAATGCTAGTTTTGATATTGTAAATATTCATTAATTTATTTGTCAGTTTGTTATTGATGGTGCATTTTTTCATATTCGCTATGTATGTCATATTTTAAATTTATGCATCAAAATGGATTAAAAATTTTAGAAAATCAAATTAAATCAATTAAAATTGCTATTTCTTATTTATCGTCACATGCTAATACAATGAAATAATGAGGTAAATTTTATAAAATTAATGGAATAAGTCCTAAAAAATTTTCATGTGATTTATTAAAACGTTGGAATTCAATATATAAATTAT
>JBAMHZ010403205.1:0-12038 GCA_037177395.1 Alpinia galanga
TAATAGCAGGTTGACAAATAAATTTAAATTCATCAGAATTAAAATTAACATTATTAAATAATATTAAAAATATTTTATTAATTAATTCATCTTCTTTTAAAATTAAATATAATAATTGAGAGATGTTAATAGTGTGTGGTTTATCAAAAACTGATCTATTAATAAAAGTTTTTGCATACCTATACATGAATGATTTTGCAAATATCACTCCAAATATCATAACATAAAAATATTTTATTATTTAATTTACTAAATTTTTTGATTAAATTGTTTTTATGTCTTACTAATTTTTCAATTATGTTAGTAAGTGCAATTTTGGA
This sequence comes from Alpinia galanga, assembly GCA_037177395.1. NCBI lineage: Eukaryota > Viridiplantae > Streptophyta > Magnoliopsida > Zingiberales > Zingiberaceae > Alpinia > Alpinia galanga. The sequence goes on from JBAMHZ010403205.1 coordinate 321, forward strand.
ACACATTTAAGATGAGTCAAGTAATTCTTGATTAAAAAAACTTTTAAAAGTGTATTTAGACTTAAAATTAAATAAATCTAGATAATGGTTCTCTTAATTTAATATTAAAATATTTAAATAAACTTATATTAGTACCTTTAGTGGATGAAAAAAACATAGAGCTTTATTTGAAAACGTTTAACTCCAAATTCCATCTTGTGTTTGGTTTCGATGTATCATTTTAATGATCCATAATTGCCCCCTCGATTGAAATTTATAAGAGATCCTTTGTTGTTTTACATCTTATTCATATTTTTTCAGATGAAAGAGTGATTTTCTTTTAAAAAAAAATACTTAGTAAAAATAGATAATTTTAAAGATGGAGATTTTCAAACTTTAAAAGTTATGTTCTTCCATGTGTATTGATTGTCGAAAGTTATTTTGATTCATCATTAATAAATTGAATGCTTAGGATCGACATCCGAAATGTTATTTCCTTATCATTTTGAGAATGTGATAAACTTTTTTCCATTAGAATAGCCGAATCGAAGTCTAAAGTAATTAAGATTTCAGAATTTAAAGAGAAGATGATATGAAAAATGCTAAAATGATTATCTTCTCTATATATAAAACATATATATCAACAGAATGAACCATTCAACGCTAACTAAATTAGAGTTTTCTTTGAATAGAATATTAAATAAATATAATAAAAAGAAACTTCCATGCAATACATAGAGAGAGCAAGAGTCGGAACAACTAAAATATATAAATAAATAATTCTATTTTTTCAATATAATATTTTGATATTGTTAATTTTTGCAATGGTATAAGCTGATCATGATGATTTGTACCGTAGCATAAGATCTCTTATCCTAAAAAACAAAAAATGAATAAAAGAGTTCAGTAAAGTTGCAACTTGCAAGTGGTTCAGTTCAACCAAAGTAAAAAAAAAAAAACGAAATGAAATGAAGAGGCCTCCCCAACTTTTGGAAAAGTCTACTATCAATTAAATGCAAAGATTCAGACACAAGATTTATTAATCCTTATCCACCTTCATTTGTTCTTGTCCATTAGCAGCCCCTGACTTCATTGCTGCTGTTCTATTTAGATCGTGTAGCTCCCTCCCGCACATGGCTGGATGAATGGGAAAAACCTGAGTCAAGAAAGAAATCTAATTCATTATTAAAATTATTAACATGAGTTATGAAAGACATTTTTTTTATTTTTTTTAAAAAAAAGAAAAATTTCATAATAATTAAAACCTTTTCTTTCCTACTTTTCCTAGTTTTCATAATAATTGCGGTTTTAGTGCTTCCGTACTTTTTGTTCTCCCCCTTTTCAAATCCAAATCTTGTGTCTAGAAAACTTACAATAATATGATACGCGTCCATATATAAGTAATAGTATGAGTATCACATACCACTTAAGTTAGTTTCCAATAATAGACAGGGTTAATGATTAATTAATTAATCAAGAGAATCATATCTTCCTTCCTTCGGGTCGCACTCACGTGAACGATTGCATTCATCGGAATATAGATAGATAGATGACCGCGGTTGCCATCAGATGCCTATCTGATTTCAATCCGACGGTCATGATCGATGGCGGGTTGAGGGACCACACAGCGCAACCGAACCCGTCGCGTCCCCGTGCGCGCGACGAAAGGTGCGAAGAGGCGCGACCGTGGCCGTGCATTGTGGGCCAAGGATGCTTAGTCGTTACGAGGAGACGCGCGGCAGGAGGATGAGCTGGCCGTTAGGGAGTTTCGCGGACTAGAGCACCAGCTGTAGTTAGGGTAAAATAGTAAAAATGGGCAGGGTGGTGGGGGCAGAAACCTTGCGTCGCCAAGCTTAAATAAGCCACCCCGTCCGCCAACCTCTCATCCTTCTACTTTCGTTTCCATCTCCTCCCATCCGATTCATCCCTTCCCATCTCACTTCTCGATTTGGGCGTTTGAATTAAATCTGGTAAACCCTAAGCTTTTCTCTCTCTCTCTCTCTCTCTCTCATGCCGATTCGCTGATTTAGAGGTTTGAAGCTTGAGAAATGGTGGAAGGTGGGTGAGGCAAAGGTACCTCGTTTTTGCTGAATGCTCTTGCTCCGGAGTTGGTAGAGAAGGAAATGATTCCGGCGGACGGTGGTCGACGGTTCGACCTCAAGTTCTCCGAGCATGTCATTTCGACGAGAAAGAAGGTCACGACGGGAAGTGGGAGGAGAAGCGTCGTTCGTGTGTTCTTCGTCGACGCCGACGCCACCGACTCCTCGTCGAGCGACGGCGACGAGGAACGCCGTGACCTCCGGCGCCGAGTGAAGCGCCACGTGCGTGAGATCTGGATCGAAGGGACGGCGCCGACGCAGCGTAGGAGGAGAGGGAAAGCAGAGAAGAGTTCGGGAGAGGCGCGCGAGCGCGGGGGGAGGAAGTTCCGGGGGGTGCGGAGGCGGCCGTGGGGTCGGTGGGCAGCGGAGATACGGGACCCAAACCAGCGGAAGAGGGTGTGGCTCGGGACCTTCAACACAGCTGAGGAGGCGGCGGCGGCGTACGACGAGGCCGCCATCAGGCTGAAGGGGCCGAGGGCCGTGACCAACTTCGCGGAGAGGGCGACGTCCCCTCATTCGAAAAGTGGTGAAGTCGTAGATGGGTCGCAATCTTCGCCGACGTCGGTGCTACAGTACGGAGAAGACTGGGCGGCGCCGATCGAGTTCGCCGACGGCAGCTTGGAGGAGTTGGGAGGGGAGGCGTCTCCATTTTGGCTACAAGACTCGTACGATTGCCACTGGACGAGTAGGAGACTGTGTGAAGTGGTGGAGTTCGGTGACTTGGACACTGAAGATTTCTCCTAACCAGCAGAGTTTTTTCCCCGATTTTTCATTATTGTGGAGTGGGTTTAAATTGAACACTATTATTGGAGCAATTTTGAAATGAAAGTGGCGTGTGGACGAGAGTGGGCGGCTTTTCTTGGAATGGAAGAGTGTTCATTTCTTGGCTTTTACATGCCTTTTTGTTTATGCTTTTCCATTTTAATATTGGACCTGGAACTGAGGATCGATTACGACTTTCGCATTGGATTGGCATCGAATCATCCAGAGGGAAATTGTTTAAAGAGTATGTGGTTTGAAAGTGCCGCTGTACATTTATCTGTACGTTGGTCCTGGTCCTGTTTAGACGCATGAGAACCGCATGACGCATACAAATGCTGTATATGTTCAAAAATAATAATAATCATATTACATGAATAAATAGTTTAAGTAAATAAAAGTCAACTTGTAATTACACAGCCACGATTGGAGCTCCATTTGAACATTATTGAAGGTCATCGAAGTCACGACTAGCTAAATCACAACTAAAGCTTATAGAATGAATCATTTGAGTTCGTTGGCTACCATATTCCTTTACACATTAGAGAACCATACAGGATTCTAACTCTTGCTATATTTCATTCTCTTTTCATGGATATATTATCAGGAACCTAAACGTGTGATAATTTAGAGGGAAAAAAACAACTTGCTATGATTGCATTGGTCATCGCTCGTGAAGGGCTAGTTTTAAACTACCCTAAATAGACTTGTGATTTAATTCAACCTCTCTACTGTTGCTCTTGTAGAACTAAATTAATCACAAAAGGACAGTCGCTAAGCCTTGCCCGCGTGAAATGCCAACCCGCATGTGGACTAGCTTTGCTTTGCCCCTCGGACTGTGGGACAGTGCCAGGTTGCTCAATAAACTGGGGCTAGTTTTCACAAAATGATCACCCGCATGTGGGCTAGTTTTCACAAAATGCTCCAGCTCCTCGTACACAATACTTACTATGTGTGCAAGTGACAACTAAGGAAGATTCGCTTATAACCATCTTTCCGCAAACAAACTATACTATCCGAAAAAGAATTGGATCACATTAGATCCAAGGTACGCAGCTAAACACAAAAGCAATATAAAATTGAAATGACTGGTCGGCTCCTCCTAAACCTCGAGTTCATGTTGCTCCGTGGAACTTGGATATACCTACCACGCAACAAAAGCATGACGAGTTGATGATGATGCCTGTGAGATCAACGAAACGTAGGATGCCGACACAGGCAAAATAAAACTGGTGGGGCACTCGAATAAAACGTGCGATCAGTCAGATCAAATTATCTGCACTATCTTGGCATGCATGAGTCGACAACATCGCCCAGCGAACAGCAAAGGCACTCTTAAAATGCATGCATGCATGCATGCGAGATGAAACACTGGCCGCCAGCCACTAGCGGAAACGAGACAGCACAGATGCACGGGAGAATGCGATCTAAGGAAAGCACACAACTGCCAAGTCAATTAATATGCGCGACCCAGAGTTGTAAAGCCAGTCATCAGATATACAAATTAAATTCGATAAAATCTAATTAAATATTCCAAAATGATAACTTTTTGATTTGGTTTGTTAACTCTGCCCCAATTGGTTCGCCCAATTGTTGGCCTGAGTATAAAAACAGGAGGGGGCCACATTGAAGAAGAAGAAGATTCCACATGATCAAAACAAAGATATGGAATGCAAGCAGGCAAAGTAGAGCAAGGCATGCTCAACTGCAGCAGCCGCAGCATCACTCAGTGCATTCCTGAGCAAGTCATGTGAGTAGGACCAAACACGGTTGGTTTCTCTCACATTAGTTCATGGGCTGGCTGAAGAGATAAATCATTCAGCACCCACTGCACGGAAAAGGTATTCATTAGCAAGGTTAAGAGAGACTCTTACATCAAATTCTCCCTAGATTTCAGATGCTGGACCACGAGCACAGTAACTATGCTTAAAAGTTTATGTTTGAAATATCAATTAAGCTTTTCTTCTTCTGCTAACTGCTACTTTTCTATAAGAAAAATGAAAACAGGACATGACTCAGACAGTATCATGTTCTAGATTAACAAAAAGTTCCAATGTCTAATGATCTTTAATTGATCAGAATCACACGGCACATTTACAGATCAGAAAGAATCCATGATCTAAATCATCTGATGACCTAGTTGGATTGGACCGTCTACTACTCGAGTATCTACAGGCAACAGCTAAACTAGCAATAGCAGTAACTAGTACATCAAGTTGATATGTAAATCTTCTCAATGAGTTATAATACTTAAGATATCTAAGAACTTTACTCCCACTGATAATTTTCAGAGAAGCATGCCTCGTGTCCTAGATTTATCATGGTCTTTTGATGTCTAATCCTAGGTATCCATTATCCAGTTCAAACCAACAAATTCATTTGAATTATGCCAGTCAGTTTTCATAAAAACCAGCTAGTCTAGCTTGGTTTAAATTTTTATATAAATTTCCAGTTTCCTTCTGTTTCATTAGTTTCATACCAAATTCTATCAAATCATAATAACTCTACTAAAGAAAATTTCTAATGATTATAGTAAAGAAATAATAAACATAACAATCTAAAACAAGAATTTAGTTATCATTTCATACTGAGTAAAATAAATATTAAACCAAAAGAAATCCTGATTTGGTTTTTTTCAATTTCTAAAAGGATTCATTTCAGTTTCTAATGGAATTCAGCTCGGCTCTTTCTACAAACAAATAAAAATTAACTAGTCCTTTCAATTTGAACCGAATGGAACCTATCTACTCTGACAGAGTTAAAAATCTGTGACTCCAGATGAGGTAGAATTTGTTGTGATGTTAGGCAAGCCATGTCTTCATTGGTTTATTCTTAATTTTCAAGGGGGCATGTGCTATGTCGTGGATCAATGCACAAAGATAGCATTAAACAGGTGTGTCCCTTTGCCAAAGATGAGCTGAGCTGCCCCCGAGGCCTTCAAAAAATCCCTGACTTTAGAATTAATGTCCATTTACTTCATAGTTTCCTTACCGGTATCTGTCTGTGCACTGGAGTCAGGCGGGCTTACTCAATTTCCTATTTACGTCTCGTATATGCTGGCCAACCTATATGAAACAATGTAGTCCAAAAGGCTACAAAACTATTTTGCTCCTTGTAAGAAAATAATCCCTTGTGGGAAAATGATAAGCAAGACCATACTCATGAGATCGAGGGTACCCTGTTTACTGGAGTCTTTCTCACTGTTTAAAACGAGCAGAGGCAATCTCCAGAGATCACTAACATGCGGCTAGCAGATGCGGTGGGTGATCATGGTCACGTGACCTTGGAAGAACAAGATTGCAACTGTTTGTAGGTCGCCTTTCTCCAATACATGAACAAACATACTAATATAATTCTCAAGGCGATTATATTCTGATATACAATTTTATAATACTTTGCCTTTCTTAATATTAGGGTTGATATTAAATCTATCATATACTTTAAGTTTAACAAAACTATTGAATACTTTCAAAGTTACAAAAAAAAATTATCTGTTGATTTTGACATCCAACGTCTGCTAAATAGGCCATATTAGCATGCCAAATCATCTAAAGTTTCCATATGGGCTACCAAATCTTATTACAATAAATTTTACAAATCATTTGCTGATTAAACAAAAATTAATTAACTCTTACTATTTCCCTCAATCAGCCTCCTCTTATGCGTCAATTGAAGCCAAAGTGGATTGTCCCATGTTAGTTTTTGGTTGGGCACAAAGTGCTCCTTGTAATTTACCTCCTTCGTATTGGCTGTAGGACCAGTTGGTAGGAGCGCTGAGGGCAAGCGAATTGCTGTTGCACAAAAGAAGCTAGAGTGGATTATTTTAATTGCAACCTCAAGCCTCTCAACATCCTCCTTAATTTCAACTTAATAAGCAACAATGGCGACATAGTATGATGTGACTTCCACTGTCATGATATTTGTTGTATTCACATTACCAAAAATTCACATTGAGTGCCAAAAAAAAAAGGATGCTCACACCGTTATCGTGCCAAGCATGCTCAACATCATGTTCGACTCATATAATTGCACTCCCAACCTTTAGACCTTCTCCGCAGCTTCCAAGATATTGTTACCTTCACCGTCGTCTTCATGATCATGTACAATCATGTCAAGTCCGATTAATTCTATGTTATGAACATACAAAGAATCCACCAAATTCATTAATTGTATTAAAAGATTTTAAAAAATGTAGAACTACCACATTAGCGACCCCCCTCAGCTACCCCTATCGAGGAGGGGATAAATCAGGAACTCAGGTGTGACAAGTACAAAGGAGAGGATCGGTCGATGGCCCAGAGTTATGACCTCCCCGGGAATTGACCTCTACCCACTTAAGAGTTACCCCTGTGCACTTACCAACCAAACCAGCCCTGGGGGCTATGATTAATTCAATCAAAGAAGCATATAATAGTGAGCGTGAATAACTATATCTCTGGGCCATTTTAACAAAAAAAATCGTACTAAAGTCCAAGAAAAGCTATGTTATGACTTGTAATTTTCATGCTTCCTAACTAGAGTCGCCAATTTTATAACTTATGACTTCCAAGGTTCCTAGCTAGAGTCATCACTCTTGCAGAGTAGTTTTGAGTGTGTTGACCTTGTGGTAAACATGACGTCTTGGATACCATCGAAGAGCACTTGCTACCATAGTCACCAATTCCCAAACAAAGGAGGAAGCTCCAAGCTTGCAATCTACGAGAAGGTTAGTGTCCACAACAAGATCCTTAAGGTCCATAATAGCTTGAGCAACCTTGTCATGCTTAGCAATGGCATTGGCAGACCAATGTGTGAGATCCTTAAGATCCCTAGTAGCTTGAGCAACCTCATCATGCTTGGTGACGACATTGGGCAAACCAACTTCACCATCCACAGAGCATCAATCATAGCTATACCATCCTGAACTCCACCATGTAGGTGCCCAAACAAATATTTTGATTGTAGCAAACCCTAAACCCTAAACCCTAAACCCAAACAAATATTTTGATGCCAAATTCTACAAAAAAGTTAACCAAAAAGAAAAATAATTTAATTAAAAAACAAATTTACAGGCACATTTGGTGATAGATTTATTAGAAGGGACACCTCATTCTGGAACAATTTTAGCATCATGGTGAAAAGCATGCTTGTTCACTGGCACTCAATGCCAATACAACAAGCATAACTATGTTGTAAGTCATGCTATTTGCATCATTCATTCAGTGACAACTGGTGGCATGAAGAACACCAACTACAAGTTGATCTTGCTTACAAAGTGCAAGCATGAAGAATGCCAGTTACAAGTTGATCTTGCTCACAAAGTACAATCTAGGAAGGTAATGTCTAGTTTTTAAGTTGCGATGGGCAATTTGCTCTGGCTTAGATTAGTGGAGGAAGAGGAGCTATCCATGATTTTAAAGTGAAATAGCGGTTGAGAAACAATTAAGGAAAACATCAGACAAGAGTTGAGATTAAGATATATTAATTTTTAGTTTTTTTTGGTAATAAGAGTTGGTAGGTGATGTGGAAAATTTAGATGCTTTGGTATGCTAACATTGCATATTTAAGGGCTATTGGAGAGAAAATTTCGTATATGATTGATTTGTTAGTAACTTTATAATTGTGAAATATACTATGAAAGTACACTCTACTGTATTATGAATATTAGAGTAGAACTCATTTTCACTAATAATGTAACACTAATTACCATAATATATAAATTTATTTATTTTATATTTAAATAAATACAATTATATAATGTTAATGATATACCAATATTATCTAGTCATAAATATAAAACAATACATTGTCTAACTTATTGAATATATTAATGTACAAGTTGTCAATATTCTGGAGGTTAAGAAATAAAAACATAGAAGAAAGAAAACTACACCAAAATTTTATATGACACCAGCACATGGTATTTATATAATTTTCTCACATTTGGAACAAATGTTATTTTGAGACCAATTTATGAGATGAACTAAAAAGGGTTTCTGATTTTGTCGAGAAGAGTTTAGACACATTTAGATCTAAAGTTCATCTATTTTGACAACAAAAACTGAGTAGCACACGAGCAAAGTGAAAGCAACTTGCATGTTGGCGTTGAAAAAACCTATGCTGACACCTAGGGCATGGTGCAAGAGTTGGACAAAATGATGCTCTGATCAAGCAGCGGACTCCATACTGAAGGAGAAGAAAACACACTTACACTATCTGGCATTAAAGATATGGACATCAATTTCTTATGGTCTTGCTCCATGTTTACAATTTGTAAACTAAATCCTAATCCAACATTGCTATCGCATTAGCCTCTTAAGTTTGACACTCATCAATTTAGGCGTTGAAGTAAATTTCAATCTAATTCAAACGATCCCCATTACATAAACTTTTGTATGCTAAAAAATTAATCAGATTAAATTAGATGTGACCCATAAAACTCCACAACTAATGAAGGATTTTAGAGTTCAGGAGCCAGATCAATAATTGATTCAAACTTCATGAGCCTAACTTAAACTCTGACCCTAAAATTGTTAGCCACTTTCAAACGGTCATCTCCCAAATCACATGATGTTCTCTGGTTGATGCATCATCTATTGAATTCCACTAAAATATAGAGCTGATAGAAAAAACAATTTTAAGAAAAAAAATGGACAAAATACTCATGTGTAAGTACCTAAGAGACATATTCAAAGTCAAATGGCGAGAATCTACTTTGGCTAAATAGAACTCCATACTTCCGAACTCATACCAAATATTAAGGGTGAACTCATTTAAGAGCAAGAAGGATCTAAACAAGTTCCCTCTCAATGGTCACTTCAGCATTAACTATTAGGTGGCTCTTGAACTACACCAACTCAAGAACCAAACCTGATCACATCAGGATCAAACTTTATGATCCATAATGAAATTTGCACTATTTTCTCAACACGTTTAAATTCTACTACTACTCTCTGCCCAACTTTGTTGAGATGAACCTAGTTTCTATCCGGTCAATGATTTTGATGCTGCAGAAACTAACAACAATTCATCATCAACTAATGCCATTGCTACATAAATCCATATGCCGATTTTTAAGACCAATAATTAATATTTTAATATCTCAAACCGGATACAACATTCTAAACTGCAGGAGACTGTCATTAGGAAAAAATGTTCAAAATATTGATGAATGTCCACGCAAGCAAGCTAAGTCTTGTTACAAAGGATAAAATACAAATATATATATTTCTCAAAATATTCAAACTATCGAAGTGAGCAAACAAAAAAAATGAAGTAATCAATCAAGTACTAAAAAAGCACTTCAAAACATATACAAAATGATGAAGAAAAAAACATCCTGAGAGGTTATGACTGAAAGGCTATGATTCTAATAGGTTCAGATACATGCAAAAATGCAGTAGCAAAAGTTAACAATTAGCTTAACATTATGACATGAGTGGTTGTTGTATCTGTTCATCGAGGAAAGTTGCAATATCTGTTGAATGAATGCTATCAACATCAATAATTGTTTCTCCCTCTTTCCTTCCCTCCAAGGAAAAAGATAGATACAAAATATTTTCCTGAGTTTTTTCCGTGCCTTTTTTTCCTTAATTGTTTTTCTTCCTTTGCATGAAACAGAGCCAAATTGTTTTTGAAGGACCATAGATTTGTACATGAGGTACACTGGTAAATTGATAACACAGATGTTTTGAGTTTCTTGTGAAAAAATATCCATCATCACATTCGCAGAAAGTAACATGATATTAACAAAAAAAAAAAATTGACCAATCAATGCCATAGAGTTGGACCTGACCACTATGAAAGATACTAAACATATCTGAGATGTCATGTTCAGTTTCTGCCAAGTTCAATTTCCTTAAGAATTTGCTTTTGAAAAAAAAATCTTAGAATTCCAGGTTAAGTAGATATGAAGGCACTATTACAACTGATTTAGAATTTTACAAGTTATAAAGATCTAGGTATTATCAATCCTATCTGGTTGTACTTGTAGGAAAAGTAGGTTATGGGAACTTGTATAGGCACACAATATAGTTTGGCATAGAGCCTCAATGGGTTATACCAGGGACGAGCATGGTTGGGCTAGGGATGGCTTGGCTCAATCGGTGTGGGGTCTAGCCCTGCACATTGAACCATGACAACTTGTGTTAGGAGAGATTATTGGTGCAATTTTGCTCCAAGCATTAATTACTTTTAGGGCACGTTTGGTTATCCGTAATCCACCTTGTAATGTAATCCAGATTACATTACAAGTTAGATTCATTTGTTTGTTATAGTTTTAACATTGTAATATAATATAATCTGGATTACAAAACATAAGCAAACCTTTGTAATCTGGATTATGGATCAAAACCCACGTAATCCAGATTACATTACAAGGTCAATAAGTTAACGCCACAAGCCTGCCACCACCGCCGCCACTGCCGCCGCCACCGACCAGTGGTGGCGGCGGTGGCGACAGATGAATACCAAACAACATTACAAATCTTAACCAAACATAGTAATGTAATCACTCTTGTAATCAAAAATTACATTAGAAATCTTAACCAAACGTAGTAATGTAATACACATTCCATTTTATTCCATTACACATCCCATTATATTACACATTTCATTACATTACAGCGTATCAAATGTAGCATTAGTGTAAAATACTATGCATCTCCAACCCATACACCAAAACATTATTTAAAGTAAAAAAATCACACTAAATCTCTCCAACCCATACATCATTTTCTTACCAAAAAAAAAAAAAAATGGTGCATGAATAGTGCCACATCATTTTTGGTGTGGCACTATTCATAGCACCATATTTAGTGTTGAAATTTTTTTATTTTATTATATTATATAATTAATAAAATTAAATATAATATATATTATTAAATATTATATTATTAAATAT
>JBAMHZ010403531.1:0-12034 GCA_037177395.1 Alpinia galanga
AGACACCTAGATAGAGCTTAGGTTACTTAGCGCTTTGTTTGGTTGAAACGTTGCTATTTTGGGTTTCCCCAACCCAAATCATGTTTGTCGATTGGCTCAAGTCGCAAACCTTGGGTCATATTATGATAAGATAGAAAGTGTGTAAGGGGAGACTTTCCCAAACAATTTCACTTAACTAGGATAGAGTTTCTAGTTGATTGGGGGCAAACAAGTAAACAAGCTAAGATAAAAACAAAGTCAAAATGAAAATTTAATGGCTGAGAGTCTAGCCTAATTTAGTTCTTCAATTTTAATTATCTATGATGTGGTGAAAATATACTCTATTATGTGTCAAAGTTAAATCAATAGTTAAATTGAGGTGGAAATCAAATTCAGATTCAGTCAAATTAAGTTTGGATCAATCTAAGTTTATATGTATCAGACTCAAGTGTCTTAATGTGACTTGACAGTTATGTCAGAAATTAATTAAAGTAGTCACATCTTCTCTCTACGAAAACATATCTTTCCTCCATAAAGACATGTCTTCCCTCCGTTAAAGAACATTCTTCTCTTTCTATATAAAGATAATTAGAAGAAGGATGCGAGAAGAAAGAGTGAGGTAATCTTTCTAACTCCACTTTTTCTCTGTTTTTTTTTTCATCGTTTGACTTGAGCATCAAAGGGATTTTGCTCAAGTATTCCTTTGCCTCCTTTTATCCCTCTTCAAAGTGCTTCCAGGTCTGAAGTAGTTGACATTTAGATGGTCGATCTAAAGAAGATCTACCTATTAAAGACTGACCTAAGAATGTTCGACTCCCCAAAGGCCCGTGTCCACTCAATCTTTGGAAGCCCAGATAATGACCGATGTCCTGTAACTCAATTGTTGTTCGATCTTCTGAAACTCCAAAGAAGGAAGCTGATCTAATCAAATCAGCACATGTAAGACTGATTTAATTAACTCGTACTCAGCTCTAGTGATCTCAGACCGGATTAGTCTAGAATAACTATCTTACCTTATTGTACTAACAATCAAGTAAACATATCATTGCGAGAAAAGAAAGGTAGACAATCCAATATCAACATTAAAAACATTCAAATTATCATCCATCAAAATCCTAATTATATTTCACTGCCAAAAGAAACATTAAGTTCTTGCAATTATTGATGTGAAGAGAAGAAAAGCATGTAAAAAAGAAAGATAATAAAGAATGAGTTATTCTTCTTCAATGTATGTAAAAAATTAATAATAATAAAGAATGAGTAAACCATAAGAACCATGACATTATTAAAATCAACGAGACTTCATCAAAACAATAATACATTGAAATTGACCTTTCCAGTCCATGTGCAGATTCCAAACATGGGTCTAAATTAAATATCTAATTAAAAAAAAAACGTGGTCTCCCACACATAGTCAGTCATTCATCTCGCTATATAATACACATAAGGAAAAAAACGCACAAATTTATCCTATCAAATTAATTGCGACAACCTGCTAATAATTGCTTCCGAGAACAATTTTTTTAAAAAAATGCACAAATCAATATGTAGTCGTATATATTATATTCGTTTTTAAATTTTCTCGTATCCGTTGTGACATTTCATGGCTACATGCTTGAGAAAGAATGAAATGTGTTCAGCTCTATTTTATTGGTTATTTGGAAAAGTTGGGGGGGCTTTTCTTCATATTCTCGTAGAAGGTCTTTTACTTATGTCATACTGCGCTGTTTGCCATGTGGAAGATTCTATTCTTCGCCGCCGAACTCTACTGTTAGCCTCGTTTACCTGCAGAAAGGTTAACCATCCAGCCAATAGGGAGCCGGGATGAAAGGGTTAAGAGTAAAAGTATGTTCTCCACTCTGTACCACGTCATGGCTTTCGCGGTCCCGCGCCGGCGAGGGTCCCGACGTGCTTGTCGATGCAGGCGATACCTTCTCGCTGATTGATGAATTTGGTGGGTCTGTGACCCATCGACGCGTTCGCACGCTGTCTCACGTGGGTGAGTCGCTCGCTCCTCTGGGCTCCTTTCTTTCCTTCCATTTTTCGTCTCATCTTGTCCCGTAATCGATCTGCCTTATCCTTCTTCTGGCAGCGATCGCTTCGAATTCTGCTGCCGAGTAGATCGAGATCCCTCGTGTCGCGGAGATGCCGGCGTGGTGGAAAGGGAAGTCTAAGTCAAAGTCCAAGTCGACCTCCAGCCCTCGAACGAAGGAGCTGGAGACGCCGCGGACGCCGCTGGGGACGCTTGAAGACCAGGATGAAGTGGCGAGGCGCGGAAATAAGGAGAAAGATAATATCTTTGGCGAGCTTGTCTCTAGGAAGAGTGGGGATCATCCGTTTGTCAGCGGCGGCGGCGGCGGCGCGAGGGGAGTAGGTGGAGCTGGGTCGGGATTCATGTTTGGTTACCCTCTGCCGCTTCCTTCTGAGATCTCTTCGCAGGGAGTGCCGGCGGCGTTAGCATCGTCTTCAGCGTCGGCGTCAAGTAACAGCTCCTCTGGGTCGTCGGATGAGAGGCCGGATCTTGCAACCTATAGGTAATTTTGTTTATTTGAATACCCTTTTCCTGGTCGCCTGTCAGAGGTTTGGTTGGATTTTTCGCTGCTTGTAGTGGGAAAAATTGATTGTCTTGGAGGATCTCTCTTTGATTTTGGGTTTTGCATATTTCTTCTAAAGATACGATCTTTGGGCTCCTAAAGGTAAAATATCTAACCTCAGCGATATTGAGTGTAAATTCTCAATTATAAACGTTCATCGAAAGAAAAGTCTTATCCCTTAACCATATGGTGCTTCAGCTTATTGGTCAGATGTTTTTCCATAATTCAAACTTTGTTTCCCTTTTGACCAATGCTTTGAGTTTACACGAGTGAACTGTCTAATGAAATGGATCCCTACCGAGGCCATACTCACTTTTTTCAGGAATCCCTGCCTTAATTGTAACATCATTGTTTGTAACCTGTAATTGGATTGCTTAAGATTTAGTTTGCCTTGTCATTGTAGGTACTTTGACCATGCCAACTTAACGGGAGGCAGAAATGATGTTCAAAGGCATGAGCACGTGGCTGAAGACAGGCAATTTTTCTCCTGCAGTCCAGTTTCAGAGCATCCGGATAGGGAAAATGGTTATCATCATGCTCAAACTTCCACAGAGACCATATTTAGTAGAAGGACTGCAAATCCTTCCCCTGGTCTGAGAGGGTACCGCTTTCCTACTTCACCTGTGCATCCCAGTTCATTTGGTTTATTCGCAACGTCCCCAAACTGCTGGCAAGATAATTTACGCAGCCCACCTCATCCTCTACCTCTTCCACCAAGTTCTCCCAGCAATTCTCATTCTCCATCCTCCTCCTCTTCACGCTCTCCGAAGACACAGTGGAAGAAAGGAAAATTACTTGGCAGGGGTACTTTTGGTCATGTCTACCTTGGATTCAACAGGTACTTTCATTTTAATGTCATACTATATATGTGCTTCTGCAAACTCATAAAAGGATTCTATAGTGACTAAGAGAAACTAAGTCCTGTGATCTATTAATAGCATCGATTTACTATCTCTTGTAGTTAAGCCATAATCATGCATTATTTACATCTTCACTATCATGTAATATTATGTTTATGTGTCCCTGCTCCAGTGAAAGTGGGCAGATGTGTGCCATCAAGGAGGTCAAAGATATTTCTGATGATGCAAATTCCAAAGAATCTCTTAAACAACTAAACCAGGCAATCGTCTAGCCTTTTCATTTGTCCCATGAGATATTTCTTTCTTTCCTTTTCTAGTGACTGAAGTATGCAGTTTTCATTTTGCACATATCTTCTAGCCATGAAATGCAATAAATACTTAAAGTTCTCTGTTCACAATATCAGGAAATAGCTTTGCTTAGTCAGCTCTCACATCCCAATATTGTGCAGTACTATGGCAGTGAACTGGTAAGTATACTATTTCACTAGGTAATTTGTTACCTGTATCAATTTTGTAATTCTTCACAACAATGCCATGAATGTTTACTCTTCTCGGAACCATTTATATTTGAAACTTGCTCAGTTTTGACTAATTTTACTCTGAATAGTTGTTATTACACGAGTCATGAGCATCTATTTTGCAGGTTGAAAACACACTATCTGTATTTCTTGAGTATGTCTCTGGGGGTTCTATGCACAAGATACTTCAAGAATATGGTGCTTTTAGGGAAGCATTAATTCGCAACTACACAGCTCAAATACTTTCTGGACTTGCCTACTTACATGGGAGGAATACTGTGCATAGGTACTTGGCCACTTATGTTTCTCATTATGTGTATTGCTGATAAACCATCTTGTTTGGTTTCCCTTCTCTATATTCCCTGAAAATGGAATCAAATTTTGCAGAGATATTAAAGGTGCAAACATACTGGTTGATCCTAATGGTGAAATCAAACTAGCTGATTTTGGCATGGCTAAACATGTAATTTTCTTGCTACTATCCTACTTGTAAATTTCGTAAAATTGGCATGCTATTATAAGCTAAGAAATGTCATGAATCATAAACCTCTCTGTTACTTGGTATATTACTAACTGCATCAGATGAACAAATTTCCATTGCAAGCAGATCAATGGATCAATCTATGAAAAGTCATTGATTAGGCATACTGCTTTCTTGTTATCTGCCTCTTGTGTAGGATTGGGCTTTAATCCATATTCAATAGCTGAATCTAGTTAGGGCATCTTATGATTCTGTAGTTAATGTAGCACCAAATGCAACCACCAAGTGTGATGGTAATCTTGTTTAAGAGAGCGTCTGTGTGATTGTGATATATGAGGAAGACAATTTTTCAAAGAAGGGCTGTTACAATAAAACTTCTACAGTTTCTCCCATTTGAAGATCTCAATTGCCTTTCCTGTCAATGTGCTTAGGAAGTGAAACAAGTCAGATTGTGGTCAGACTTTGACATAAAACTGCAATGCTGATGAGTGATGGAACATCACCAATATTGAATCGAAGAAATTGTTTCTTGCACTAATTTTCTGACATAGGATTATAATATAAGAAGATGGGAGAAACTGGGTAGCAGAGACATGTAAGGATGGAATCATGGAACTGATGGTGATGGGAGAAACAGCAATGGAAATAACTAAATGAGAAGCCTGCCTGCTTTTCTATGGAAAAGAAATTAATTGATGGCCATGTTAATCTATGTTCCTAGAAACACGGATACTTGAGTCTCTGCAGCACTTTTCCATTTATTTACTCATGTGGAAAGACAACAGAATCAATCATAAACCTTGGTAAAGTCGATAGCATTTAGTAGAATTCATCTTGTGAATATACCTGAACAGTCAACTTCAGAGCCTAATCTTTCTGTGTCATGTCTGCCTCTCTGTTTTCTTTTATCTGTGCCTTTAAAGATAAACTTGTGGTTCCTAAAAGAATAGGTTTTTATATATTAGAAACAAAAAGTATTTGCTGGGGAAAAACCAATATAGTGTGGTATCATGTCATAAAAGCATAAATGAAAGATGGAACATACTGTTATAGATGTTCTATGTATGTTCATTATGTGTTGCAATGCGGAAAAGTAGTCCAATGCAGACCATATGGTTAGTTACAACAATTAAATCAAACATACTGATCTTCTGTGAATAACCTTGATAACTTTTGCATTTGTTGTTGTTAGTGGACTTGATAAACAAGCTACCCAAGTTTATGTATGAAAAATTGGGAATAGTTGCCACAAACAATGTCTTAGTAATTGAAATCCATTCGCGAGGACATTGATTAAGAAAGTTCAAGCAAGTGGAGGCTTTATCAAGTCAAACTCATAGATTCTAGAATTGGAAATTAATCCAGTGGTTATTGATTATTGATATTCATTCTAGGATAAATTTGTTTTGAAAGTTCAAGCAAGTGGAGGCTTTATGAAGATAAATTCAGATATTCTAGAATTGGAAATTAATCCAGTGGTTCTTGATATTCATTCTAGAATAAATTTGTGTTTTTTAAATAAACATGTTTATAGCATAGTGACTGCATGAAAAATTAGACCTGACTGTCATTTACTGTGTTAGGCATGCAAATATGATTTTGTTTACTGTGCTTGCACTGAGATTTCTCATCAGATGCTGATTGTTGTTTGGTTTTTTGCTGAAAACTTTATTGTTGACCATGTCTATGGGAAGCAGATGGCTGCATACACTTCAATAAAATCTTTCAAAGGAAGTCCTTACTGGATGGCACCTGAGGTAAATATACATTAGTCCTTCTAAGCAATAAGTTTGTATGGTATAAATTTAAACATTAGTCTTTTGAGCAGTAAGTTTGTATGTGGTTTATTTCTTACGGTTCCATAAATTATATTAATCATTATGACAAATTCAATTTTTTTTTTTAAAACAAAGCAGGTTATCATGAATACCAGTGGTTATGATCTCTCAGTTGATATATGGAGCCTGGGTTGTACAATTATTGAGATGGCAACTTCCAAACCTCCATGGAGCCAGTTTGAAGGGGTATGACATCCTTGTTTCACACATTATTCTGAAATCAATATCCAATGGATGATTTTTTAAAACTTTGATGGTTTGTTATTTAAAGCTTCCTAACTCTATTATTTATATTCCAATCAATAGGTTGCTGCGATATTTAAAATTGGCAATAGTAAAGATTTACCAGAAATACCTGACCATTTTTCTCGCGAAGGAAAGGAATTCCTGAAGTTATGTTTGCAACGTGACCCATCTGCACGTCCTTCAGCAGCTCAATTGATGCATCACTCTTTTGTTCGAGATCAAGCAATGATAAAGGCTCCCAAATTTAATTTGATCAAGGATGTGCCTCATTATATCACCGATACAAGTCAAATAACGGTAAGCCTGGAGATCTTATTCAATATACTTAAAGTTGTCTGATTATATTTATTTCAGGCTTTGTACAATATCCTCAATTGAGCTGATTCTTAGATAAGTGTGAAGTGTTTCCATTGTCTATAGAATTTGCTCCGTTAACATCAACTTAGAAAAACATATTAGAATAATTCTGTCTTTTGGTGTTTGCTTTATTAACATAGCTTGATCGATGCACATCAGGGCACTATTGATTTTACTTCGAGTAGAAGCACTTCTCCTCTACCCGATATAGATTATAGTGTGAGACACTCATCTGCATTGCCCTCGGCATTGCATTTTGCATCGAAGAATTCAAGGTATTATTCAAGTTCATGCTAAGTTAGGGATTTTTTTATCGTTCCTAGACTAGTAATAACATTATATTTCTTTTGCAGGGATTTACCAAGCATGAGAATGAACATGTCTTTACCCGTCTCCCCCTGTTCCAGTCCCATAAGGCAATTCAAACAATCTAACAGAAGTTGCTTGCCTTCTCCTCCCCATCCAGCTTATTCTCCTCCTCATCCAGCCTATTCAGTTGGAACAGCCAACTACTGCCCAGTCAATTTGTCACTCTATTCCACTAGGCCGAGCAACAACCTCCCAGATCCTTGGCTCGACGCAAACCTGTTCAAGGCTCCAACCCCATACGGATCTCCTCGAAGATTGAGCATGAATTTGTAAATGACAATTCTGATGATCTCCAGTTCAATGAGAACTTTTGCTTGCGGATCAAGGGGGTCAAAACTTGCTCTATGCCATGTTAAACCACCCACTGGTCTTGTGAAGCTTGCGCCCTACTTGAGCAGTGTCATGAGCGATCTTCCATTGTGATCTTCTAGGCTAGAAATGTTTTTTTTTTTTGCATCCTACCTTCGGTTCCTGTCCATAAAAAGATGTAGCAGTTCAATACAATCAGACACCACCACATTGTATACCGCAAATCTGTGTTCATAGTTTGTAACAACAGCGTTATTGGGAAAAAAAAAAACTGCAATGGGAAAAAGGAATAGGATCAAAATTTTCGGCAATTTCATGCCTGCTTTGAGGTGCAGTCTCCTACTCGAAGGATTGCTGTCTACTTTGATATTTGAACAAGTCTCTTCGACACTCTAAAACGCTTATATTTGACCCTTCTCAAAGATGAGACAAGTTGTAAGAAGAGGTCTGGAAAAGTGGGAGGACCAAGAAAGGTCAACAAGGTAATACATTAAGTGTTAGTTCCTTGTGGCCCCTGATGCCAACAACTAATTTCATCTACTGTTGCTAGCGCTATGAATGCTCTTATTTAGCTTTGAGAATCATCTGACGATTTAGGTTTGTTTTATGATTGTGCTTTTACTGAATTTGATTACCTCTGCTTTGTTTAGGTCAACATACTCTTGACTGCTGCCATACTCAAACCCAAAAAGAAAAGAAAAAAGTAACTGAAGTCAAAGTTTTAAGTGATATAGATATATAGCATTTGTTTGAAGTAATAAGTGTTGCTGTAACAAGTCGCATGTCCATTAAGAGTCAACTAATTTCATCATTGAGGTCCAGCATCATGCCTAGCTTTGGTATTGATTTAGTTTAGTCAAGAATAGAATAGTTGTCATAAGGAATATAATAGAGAAGAAAGAGGGGGGAGGATTAAATATTTTTTTAGCTTGGTTATGGGATAGAATAATCATAGAATAATTTTTTTTTGTTTTTGTATTTGAATGGTAGGAATGTACTAAGGACTACAAATAGAATAGTTTTTGTGATAAATAAATAAATTCATATATAAATGATTTTCTTGCTCCTTTTACTTGCATGATCTACCCTACCAACTTAAGTATCTTGATTGATTCAATAAATTTCACTATAAGAAAATTTTCAAATGTCGGTGGATTTTAGCAACGAATAAGGATAATGATACTACTCGATATTACAAGTCTTTATCCCTTTCATGATTGGCTGGAAAAGGACTAGGGTCCGGGATCGAGCCAAGGAAGGAAGTCAAAGGGGATAAGAAAACCAGGATCAAAGGGAATACTCGATAAGTAGACCCAGGAGAGGCTGAGCCGAAGTAAGACAGCTCGGCCAGAGGGAGAGGTCGAGCCAAAGTAAGGCAGCTCGACCGGAGGAGAAGGCCGACCCAAAGTAAGCTAGCTCGGGCGGGAGAGGAGACCGAGCCGAAGTAAGGTAGCTCGGGCGAAGAAGGAGGCCGAGCCGAAGTAAGGTAGCTCAGGCGAAGGAGGAGGCCGAGCCGAAGCAAGGCAGCTCGGCCCGGGAAAGAAGACTGAGGCATGACAAAGTGGTAAAGAGGTCTGGTAAAGAGCCAAAATAGCCAAAACAGCCAAAACAGCTCGGCAGAGGTGGTAACTTCCTTCTCGCCTCACAAAAGGAGACCACTCATAAGAATCGGCCCCTTTCAGGTAAACACGGACACCTCCGGTGGGACCCCTCTATGCGCAGACACCTCGGATAGCTAAGGTGGAAGATTCCTCCTTTTTAAGGTGGTGACCCTAACGGCCTGACAGGAGGCCTCCTCCCCCGCTACCTGGTGACTATCCATTGGAGGTAGCCGAGAGGACGCCCATCTCTCATATAAAGAGGACGTTGGAGGCCAGGAAAAGGTACGCACACAAACATCACTAATACATCTTGAGTCTTCTTTCTCTGGGAGAAAAATCAATCGGCTCTTATTGAGGAAGGGCCGTAAAACCGGAAACTCCCGGTGGTTGTTTGATCGTGTGTTACCTTGGCAGGAGAAAGGAGATCAAGACACTTACTGTTGCTGCTCGGAGAGAACCCATCCTCCAGACCATCCGAGGGGAAAAATCGGAGCAGCATCAGTTACTAATTGGCTTGTAGCGAGTAGGGATGGCTCATCCAAAGAGAAGAGTTTTAATTTTGATAGAAGAAAGAGGAGGAGGAGGAGGCAATGTGATAACTTTAGTTATTATTTATTATCGTAAAGAGGTCGCAATAGATAACTTGGATCATTCGTTAAGTAAAATTGATAGTGTGTTATTATAAATATGAGATATTGTGCTACATGTGTGTGAGTATTTAATTGTGTGAATATTTATGGTGGTAGGTCCACTCACTTTCTTCAGTAAAATGATGTATTGGATGGACCACTGAGCTAACAACTAAAGGCAGCTTGAGGAGACATGATTTATGTTGCAAAATACAAAACAATAACATTGTCAAGTCAATTTCCAATCTACGTCATGTTAGTTAATGAGATAATGAACTGTGCATCATCTAGATGCACGCAGCTTGAGGCAGAATGATTTATGTTTTTTTAAAAAATAGAAATAAAAAACATAGGGTAGCTATTTGTCAATCTAATTGAGGATAAAGAAATACATCCCTATTAAGCAGTAAGTTTATTGTAAGGACTTGTGCCAGTGCCCTAACAAGAAAATGTGTTACTGAATGTACTGGGATAAAATTCACCTTATCCTGAAGAACAGGCAATGATTGATAGGGCAGATTCAATACAAATTTGTAGTTCACATTATGTGTGAAAATTAATTTAGAAGCAAGTGGCACAGATATTTGGCTGTTGGCACATAGAATTCTGTTACCTGAGATCGTAGGGCAGTTTTCTGACAAAATCAGGATCTAGACTATGGTTAAACAGGGATGGTAGAAATTAACTTGGATTAGATTAAAGTTTGATGCTTGAGTTAGTTCAATATCAAACTTGGATTTGCTTACCCGCTATTTGAAACGATTAAGGGAAGAATCAGACAATAAAGAGAGGAAAAGGTAGTGAGAAAGTAGAGAAGTTGAGTAGTAATATAACAAGTTATTTTCTCCATCACTGACTTCATCATTGAATGCAAACTTCATAGTGAACAGAAATAAACAAGCAATGGAACAAATAACATCTCAGAATTCTTCATTTGCTCTGACCAATCTAATGTGTATTTGAAAATCAAAAGTTTCGTAGGTAAACAATATTAGTGTTGTGGTAAAAGCAGCAATAGTTGTAGTAGTGGTAATTATTCAGTGGAGCTTGCGTTAAAGAGCCCCTTTCAGGCCAAAATTTTTAATGATATTTTGTTATGTTATCTAATTTTAATAATTATTATTTTTGTCAACTAGAATACACGACGGGAAACACATACATTCTGTGAATTTCTTTATTTGAATTGTGTAAATACTTAAATAAACAAGCAGTCATGAGCCAGCTAGTTTAAGTTCATTTATTCATCCATATTTTATTATTAAAACATATATAAACGACAAGTATATGGAGCAATTAACTGTAGTTTATGGATTATCATTTAAAAGGCAGCTTTGAGATGACATTTTGGTGAACAATTTTCAATAGAGATTGTAGG
This sequence comes from Alpinia galanga, assembly GCA_037177395.1. Classification (NCBI taxonomy): domain Eukaryota; kingdom Viridiplantae; phylum Streptophyta; class Magnoliopsida; order Zingiberales; family Zingiberaceae; genus Alpinia; species Alpinia galanga. The sequence goes on from JBAMHZ010403531.1 coordinate 11,157, forward strand.
GTGTTGCAATCCTGCAATGGTTATCCATGCCCAAGATCCAAAATTAAGGTCTCTTATATTCCCAAGTAGGAGTGCAAGTATTAACCTCGACCTTGAAAATAAAACTTCTAGACAATTCAATAGTGAATATATGACTCAACTTATCCAGAATTGAAAACATGAGCTTAACGAGTATTATTTGTCCACAGCGAGATCTGCATACAGTAACTGACTGATCAAAGATGCATCCATACCTTCTCCAGTATGCTTCCTTCTGATCTGGACACTTCATTAATTTCTGCAGAGATGAGAGGAAGCCAACTCTAATGCCTTTAATGCACATTCAGTTGTAACATCTGTTATTCTTCTTACTCCCTTAGCAATTTCCTCCTCCTGTGAGAGAAAACTAATGTCTATATAGAACAGGAAAAGACCATAAATGTCAAAAAGAATGCCACACCTCCACATAATAATCCTGTTGATATGGACAATTCCATTCTTTATTGTCAGGATCTTGTAGAAGATCTTCCACCTTACCTCCAATTGAAACAACCCTTGCCGGATCAGGATAAATCTAAGAATAAGCACAATAGACATGTATTTAGGTTCAAAGAACACCCCATAATTTTTACAAAATCCTAAGGCAAGTTAAAAATTAAGGCTAAATTATTCAGAACAAGATAGTTCTTACTTCACCAAAAGCTGCTGTTAATCCATTTATGCGCTTCACAGCTGATAAGGTTACTTCATTTGTGTACACATCTAATTCATCTCTAATCTGTTGGTTTACAATTGACTGAATTTTTCCCAAATCTTCAGGATTGCACAGGTTTTCCTGTCAAATTTTTGTTAATAAATAAGGTCCCTGAATGCTCAAATTTAACAAATAGAATTACATA
>JBAMHZ010403966.1:0-12027 GCA_037177395.1 Alpinia galanga
AATTCGATCATCATCAAGCCAAACTTAGATTCTAATCTAACTGTGGCTAGATTCTGGTCACGATTTGGTTAAAATTCAATTGAATTACAGCCGCCAACGGCCACGGAACTAGCGGTTACAATTCGATCGGATTTGTGTCAAATTTTTGATGGTGGTCGGACGACACTTACACCCCTAGTTGGAATTCAAGAGGTTGTCTATAATGTAGATGACAGTTCAACGGTCAACGGTGACAAATTCAATGATTGACAATGACAACGTGCACAAGCACACACATGACTAATGCACAACCTAATAAAAACTCTCATTATATATATATATGTGTGTGTGAATGATCTCCTATACAACTCTTATGTGAGCACTCATGAGCACCCTCATCATCCACCGTCCGATTAGGTGAACACTGTAATTCAATCCTTGAACCCTAAAGGATCAGATGATGAATAATAAAGGTGTTTATAGATGCTCACGTAAGAATTATATAAGAGAACAAATTTCTATACGATAGCATCCAATATAATGTATCAGACTCTGGTTTTGCTTGGCATCTTAATCATTGAATAAGGGACAAATGAATAAAAAAGAGTGAATATATATTCGAATCAGCCCTTGCTAATTATAAATTCTAAAATAAAACCTCTTTATTTTTTTTTTACTAAAAAAACTCGCATTAAAAAGACCTTTCACTATAATTATCAATAAAACGATATGATAGCGATGCAATTTTATAATAAATTTTTTTAATATCATATATGTAATTATTTATAATTCTATTACTTAAATGTACTTTTAATAAAAACTGATGTTAAGCTTTAACATCAGTACTTCTGATTAAAAATTTATTTTTATATTTATATGTTTAAAATAAAAACTTGTTTTTATTTTTAATAATTAATTTTGCTTTTAAAACTAAAATGGATTTTATTTTATAAACCCCAAACCCAAATAATAATAATAATAATAAAGCTAATAATTTATGTGAATTCCTAACATGGATATACGTGGCATTTGTAAGAATGCGACAATAACGAGCGTGTTATTCAATATTAATGGCACATGCATGTTTCACCTAAAAAAGATATTGATGGGATTTGATTTTGTTTTGTTAATTCAATGGAATTAAGAAATTAGATGGTATTTGTCCATGGTCATTTGTTTCAATTAACAATAAATAAATAAATAAATTACATTGATTAGAGGACGACTTCTAATAAATAAAGTTTAAATACACATTATTATGAGAGGTTTAGCCATAATTTCTATATATGAAAAAATCCCTTCTAAGTGAAGTATATATAAATCATTTGCGTTAAGACATAAAAAATTGTAATGATATTTAATAATAAAAATTTGATTTAGACATGAAAAATTAAGTCAAGTTAGATTCGTCCAAATGGCCCAATTTTTACATGGAAAAGAACTCCTTCGCACTAGTTTTGATACGTACTATATATCATCCAACAATTTAAGAACCATTAATTGAATCTCAAGGCCTTTTATCTAGCCATTAAATCTAATTTTTGTTAGAATTTTAACCATTCCCAAACTAAATCCAACATTCATCCGGAATTGGCATGAAAAGAGCCGTTTTAACGATAGATTTGGCTGGCCATAGATATGATCTCCTAACGCAGAGATTCACTTATATATACCACCATTTGCAAAATTATATATATACTCGAACCGTACATATATATATCTGAGAGAATATATATATTAATGCAACTTCTTTTCTACATTATATATACAAACCCATTGCAAAAAAAAAACAAAAAAAAAGACATGGAATTTGTGTTTATCATGGCTTAGACACTAACTAATTAACAACTGCTTCCGTTAATTAATTTATGATTAGCAGCATCAGTAGAAACCTATATATATGATACTAACCCTTAGCAAGAAATATATGTATATATATATATATATATTATTAATTATCTAATCTAAATTTAGTACATAATTTATGGTCGCCACCGTGAAGTAATTAATTCCACTCAAGAAGTAATCCCAAGACCCAAGAAATCTATGAAGGGAACCTCCTTGCTATCGAAGGTTGTTCCCTCGTCGCGATCGACATCGTTAGGGTTCATCGTTGTGGTCGAGTTGTCCCAGACCATTTCATTAGAGCTCAATGCCTCATTTCTACAAACGCCACCCTCCGACGAGAAAGCCTTCTTAGAGCCATCGTCCTCACTTGCACCTCCTAAACTACTTTTATGAATCCAGTGAAATGGACGACGACGAGGCACCTGGCCATGGAGCTTACTACAGTTACTGAAATATTTTGGTGCTGAATGAATCGTCGACCTAGAGAAGCTCCAAGGAAGGGTCGGGTTGGTCCTTTCCCTAGCGATGCTCCCAAACTTGAACAGCTTTCCGGCAGTGCCGTCGTCGTCCCCTCTATCAGGAGCTTGGAACGAAGCGAGCAGGTGGCTCATGGCGTTGCTGGCACTGTAAGTGAGGAAATTATGGCCTTGAGAAGCACTCCTTTTGGAAGATAACCTCGAGTTCTCTCGTTGTCGTCGCGCCATGATGACATGCCAGTGGTTCTTGATGGCGTTGTCTGTTCGCCCTGGAAAGAGCCGGGCGATCAGAGCCCACTTGTTCCCGTGAACCCGGTGCGCGGTGAGGAGCCGCTCTTCTTCTTCCTCTGTAAACGGTCTTTTGTTGATTCTCGGGTCAAGTTGGTTAAACCATCTCAGTCTGCAGCTCTTACCTACGACCACAAGGATTTGTTACGCGTTTGGTTTCTTAGAAACGAAGTGTGTTTAGAGAAATCTCGATGAATTCTATGATACATCAACTCTGCAATATCACGCTAAAGATAGATCAACTCGGGTAGTCTCAAAAGCAACACGCACATTAACCATGACGAATGAAATCTTTAAGATATTACTGATCACCTGATCTGCCTTGAAGCTTCTCCGCGATGGAGTTCCAGTTCTGCGGTCCAAACTGCTCGACCAGCTGCCGTAGCTTCTCGTCTTCCCTAGGCCTCCAGTGCCCTCGAGGACATCTTTTCGAGTCATCCATCGATCGTGACAATTCGATAATTCTCAATCCAAACGAACCAAAGTTCATGCGATCGAGAAGGTAATATATTCTTGGAAAGGGGAGGAGGGAGTGCAGGTGGGTGTTGGGGGAGGAAAAGAAGGGAGAAGAGAGAGGATAAATAGAATTAGGGTTAGCTTCGAATTAGGGTCTGGATGAGAAGTCATTTTTGTCAGTTTTACACGAAAAAGTGTTTCCATATCAGCACCCCTGAAACTTGTGTGTTTGGCAACTGGCCCATCTCACCTTCCCTATCAAATGCAGCTATCCTTGTAACTTCCTTTATAGATTATATGCATTCAATTAACTTGACAAAATAAATATATTTTTCCTACCAGCCATGATGCAATAAATACTAGCTTAATTTCTTCTGCACTGAAGGATTTATGATGGTTGGAAAGGGTAGATGTTTCAATAATTTCCTTCTGTCTCGAGCTTTTCATTAATAATAAAGCATATAAATGAGCTGTTTGGCCTCTCTTTTTTTCTTCATATATATTTGATATAAATCCTATTTATTTAAATTTTTAATATGAAAATCAGTTTTTTTTCCTTTCTTTCTTTCTTTAAGAACTAGATAGACAGCCTTATTGGCAGTGCATTGGACAACTCAAGAGCATTCGTTTATAGGATGTCCAATACTATGATCCATGTTCAAATCTGCTTCTGTTTCTTTTTTATCCTAAACATTAATTCCAACTTTATCCAAAATGGCAAGTGGTTTATTTGCTCAAAGCTGGTAAATCTAATTTTTCTTTCCTATCTTTCAGTTACATATAACTTTAAAGTAAAGTGTTTTCTTAGCAACATACAATATATAACTGAATAAAAGTGTTGTTTATTTTTTTAAAAATCACCATAAGTTAGCATATTGCACTAGTTGTAGACTTGCAGTGCACTATTGCGAAAACTCAAGATGTTTAATATAAATGGCGACCCTAATTTGTAGCTGCAAAATGCAGAATTCAAGGTTTTTTTTTTTTTTACAGGATCATAATTTCTAGGTTTTATGAACCTTGTACATGGCGTGCAAGTATGGCATGCAGCAATATTAAATTTATAGGTAGCCCATCTCCTTTTCTTCACCTTCTTGTAGATGCCAAGTCCAACGTTACTGATGATGGAGAATTTTCTGAAGGTTATACTTGTTCTTATTGATGGAAGCCTGAAAACCTACTCCCCTCGATCTCCTTCAGAAGCTTTTCGGTAAGTCATCGATCAAAAGTTAAACCAACTAAAGATTTCCATCTACTGATTTCTCAGTCTAAGTAGTTTCTCCAGTAATCAAATGCTAGGGTTTATGTATTTGTAGGTCATCACTTTTCCTTTTGAGAGAGCCCAATTGAATATTCATCCTTGAAACTGTCTGAGTTGAAAGATTAATTAAGTTAACAAGAAATGTAATGATTGATCAGAAAGTGGTAAATGTAAAATATCTCCAAATCATATTGAATACAGAAAGATGGTCCATTGCATGTGTCTTTGATTTGTTGGTCGGAGAAAGAAAATTAAGGTGGAGTCTATTTTGGACAAAGGGCTAGGAAAGGCTGCTGGTTCTTATGGAGGAGGATACATACGCCACTGGGCATATGAGGGAAGGAACAACAAGAAAGGTGTATGTTTAATAAATGAAGAGTATATTGGATGACCAAATCTCTGAGATATTGCAGGATCATTAATTAATGATTTCAACAAACTTAGATATGTGTATGTAGTTAATTAATGTGGAGAAAGGGACTGTTACATGTCCTCTAAGAGCTAAGAAGCTTGTCGAGCACAGTCAATGCACCTGAGAATTGAAGGACGTAACACGCCATGCATGGACTGATTCGATAAATCCGTCTACAGGGAGATTTAACAGTCTCAACTTATTATAATATTAACAATTATAATAATGAGTTGTGATAATAATAATATGAGTTGCATTGCATAAGAGAAAATTATTGTCAACAGGCAGATTTTACTGAGTATTTTTTATGTTTGAGGGCTGAGTCTTGAAAACAAAGCGATACACATTGAATGGAACACATTGGCCTTCAAAGAAATTGTTGCTTAATTACTATTTTTGTCAGCTTCCAATTCAGTAACTGAAATTGTGAAAAGGAGAAATCAATGATCCAAAGACCCCCAAAAAAATCTGCAACTAAAACCACCAAAAAGAAATTTAGGATCAAATTAAATTACATCCAAACAAAAAGGCTTCATGAACTTCATGCGCTCCCAATCCGTTGCAGAAACAACTCAACAGTGATTACTTCAACACTTCCGTTCATATCCAAACACCCTCCAGTACAGTACTATATCTAGCCACCAACATACAGGAAAATTCACAAGATTTCCTCGTTCACAATCGAGTTTGGAAAAGATGGTCGCTAATCATGCATTCAATGTGCTCTTGTGCTGGTTCCTTGCTGCCAAATTAGCTCTGTATTGCTCAACTACTGGGGCTCTCGGGGCACCGCAAATCCCTGCCATGTTCGTGTTTGGTGATTCTTTGGTGGATGATGGAAACAATAACATAGGAGCCACCGTTGCCCGATCGAACTTCTACCCTTATGGGATTGATTTCTTTCAAGGCCCTACAGGGAGGTTCTCTAATGGCAAAACTATAGCAGATGTCCTTTGTAAGACCCTTAGATCCTTTCATCATTTGGAGATAAACTAAACATTAACTCGTACAATGATGGGAGTTTACAGGTGATCTCTTGGGTCTTCCTTACCTGCCGGCACAATCGATTGCAGGCCTCAATGGAACCGCACTACTTGGGGGAGTGAACTATGCTTCAGGAAATGCAGGAATCTTAGATGAGACAGGGCAACACCTTGTGAATATATATATATACCATCAACCATTTTGCAACATTGAGCACTGTGAAGATTTTTTTCTTTCTTCTGATTACAGAATGTGTTTTGGTGGATTAATAGGGAGAAAGGATTGCTATGAGCCAGCAAGTGACGAACTTCGAAGGCAACTGGAATCAACTGAGGACCTTGATGGGCGGTGGAAGGGCATTTTCTCAGTACCTTGCAAGGTCCATTGTGGTGATGGTGTTTGGGAGCAATGACTACATCAACAACTTTCTCCTGCCAACTTTATACTCCTCGAGCTACAACTATAGCCCTCAGGAATTCGCCAACCTACTCCTCAATCACTACACGAGACAGATACTGGTAACATACAGTAAACATTTTGTTGAATAACTTAGTTCAGAAATAACCAAGCAACTTTTTTTTTTCTTTTCCTTTTGTCATTTGTTCCTTTAGGCGTTGCACAGCCTTGGCCTTCGGAAGTTCTTACTGGCAGGGATTGCACCACTCGGCTGCATCCCAGAGCAACGCTCTGCAGGCACTGCTCCACCAGACCGGTGCGTCGACCAAGTGAATCAGATGCTTGGCTACTTCAACGAGGGCTTGAAATCACTAGTTCAGCAACTGAACACCAATCATCCAGGAGCAATCTTTGCCTACAGCAACACATACGCAACCCTCGGAGACATCCTCAATTCCCCCAGCAGATATGGTTGTGCACCACGCTGAGAGGTTAATACACATGATGCAAAGAAAGGAAATGTCATCTGAACCTTCAAACTCCGTTTTGCAGGTTTTTCTATCGTGGATCGGTGTTGCTGTGCTATAGGAAGAAACCAAGCCCAGCTTTACTGTGTTCCCGTGTCTGTTCCATGCGGTGATAGGAACCAATATGTGTTCTGGGATGGCCTCCACACGACGCAAGCTGTGAACACGATCCTTGCACAGCGGGCATTTGCAGGACCTCCCAATGATGTTTACCCCATCAATGTGCAGCAGATGGCTCAACTGTAGAGTGCACAGACGAGCATGGTATCTGCATTTTGAAAAAGTGATGCATGCCAATGGTATGCCATAATCATGCATGTATAAACGTTCTGTGCCTGAAAAACTTCGAAAGTTTGTTTGTATTAGTATCTCAAACATATTATGTATTGTTGGAATATTAGAATAAAAAACTTCAGACTAAACGCCAATGAGGGATTGGTGAACCAATGAATCGAGCTCACTCCTAGCCACCTCGACGACAAAGACAACTAACCAAACCCATTCTTGGGCACTACCAACTATGGAGACAAGACCGAGCCCAGATAAACAACTTAGCCCCACCATAAGATGGCGTTTAGCTTAAGTCCACAACTATTGTTCCTTGTCCATCTGATTTTGAACAAACAAGATTTGAAAAGAAAAAAAACAAACAAATCTTTCCTATGGAGAGGAATTTGCAACCCATTTTGTCGAGTTTCTATAGGGATAAACAAAAGAGACCTATTGAAAGTCGAAACTTTCCTCTTCTCTGTTATAGAATCCACATGAGTAAACACAGGCTTAATACTGCTAGTACAGGAAACAAAGTTGACATTTCATGACAGTGAACGAACAGTAGAATCATATACAGTAAAATTTCAGATGATAGTCTCGAGATGAGGATACCATTGGGAACACAAAAACGAAGCCAGTTTTATTTCGATGGCTCATGAGTACATTCTATATACATGAGATAGCAGGTTTCCCGTTTGCTCATGGAAGAATTTCAAGTAAATGTAAGAACATCAGTTGAACAGTACAACTCTCATCGTTTTGCATATCTAAATGCTCCCCTTAGGCATAATAGCGTCAGTCAAAGGATAGAGTTGAATCTTTGGGCTCGAAGGCCTCAGGCTAAATCTGTGAACCAGTAACTTAAAACATGGAACTAGAAGAGTATACAAGACAGCAAGGATGAATGGTGCCGTAATAATCCAACCCAATAACTGCAAGAAGTGGTTAATAATGAAACAATGATGTATTGAAAACATAACTACCGTCAAGTTCAAGGATAACTAAGAAATTTATGAAGAGCAAACAGATGGTTCACTAACCGCATGAAGTATGCTGACAAGGACATCTTTTGAGGCTTGGCCAGTTATCACCATTTTCAGGGCATCTGAAGTTAATGGGAAATGGTGACCCCCAGAGATTAGTTCACCTAACCGCAAGAATGGTACAATTAAACTGGGTGAAAACAAGAAGCCTTAGCAGTCAGAAACCAATGACAAGTGTAATAAAAATAAATATATACCAAGAAAATTCATTGTTTTGGTGTTGGAGATATGTCCCAAACTAGGCATCAAAACTATCAAGAGTTCATCCTACAGAATTAATAGATACCAACCTGGACAACGTTGCACCAATAAGCAAACACAAAACCCATGAACAATATTCCAGCAATGGAGCTCGTAGTTATCGATACTGATCACTTTATTGTGGATTTAAATTAAGCAGCAGCACCCAATACCTCACTTTAACGATCAAATGTAATTATTGGTACAATTGTATGTATTTGTCAAAGAATGAAAAGGTATTGGAAAGTCAATAGTCAGATAAACAAGAATCTCATAGAGGAAAAGAAATTCAGAAATAAATTGGCTTTATGGTGAGATTGTTTAGAAACTGAGTCTAGGAGATGGAATTCGAGTAAAAATCAATCACGTTAACCATTTCCAGTTCTTACTATAGAAAGTTGATTTGTTCTTCTTTTGTGAGTTGTAGCTGAATTTCATGAGTATCAGGAGACACTATGCTCCCAATTTTTTGTTTGAACAGTAAGTCATAATTTTGTAATGAAAAGGTATCAACTAAAAAGAGTGATTATGCTAAAACTAGAGAAGATGCAAGTTCATAGGTCATTTGAGGACTTTAAATTAGTATTCCATTAAGGGAACCAATTGTGAGCTCTCAATTTTAACCAGAAAAAGTGGCATTTAACTAGTGATATTTTCTGTACAAGGTTAAAACATAAAAAAAAAAAACCAAAATTTTGTTATAATTCACACTCCATTGGTGCTGCAGGAACAGTCTATTTGCTAGAGGATAAAATCTGATAAAACAGAGCAAACAGAGACCTCCCCAGCACCATACATCTAGAAATGAGCAGAATTTCACTTTGCAGGGAAATTTAAACTGTGGTGAAATTCTAAGTTTGTAACATCCAATACAATCATATTTTACTCTCCATACAAAATTGACAAAGAATTGACGTTTCAGTTGTTTGGGTTGCCTAATTTCTACAATCTGCATGATGATAAATGCATGTATCATATATTTGACACGTAAAAAAAGAATGAGTGAGCAAAGCTATTAGTGAGGTAGATGATCTTTCAAATCAAGACAATGCATCTATGAACAATACAAGAGTATCTATGTTTGCCTTATGGTGAAAGAAAGGATGATACTAAAGCATTATGCATTTTTGACAAAATAGGAATCAAAACAGAAAATAATAGGTAATTTATTAAATTTCTGATCTAGTGAAAATCAAATAAAAAAAGGATAACTGGAACTTGTTTTATTTCTAAGAGAAAATTACCTCAGTTCGATTGGCGTGGCAACAAAATTGGCAAGCATGAGAGTTGGAGCATGGCAATGTTTTCCAACCAGACTTATTGCTAAACCACAAAGGAAAATTGTAGTTCCTGGTAATGGCAGAAGAAAAATTAATGATTGCTAATATTTAGAATGCAATTATAGTTATATCAAATTATGTATTGGGCATCCATGCAACCTAATTAAATGTTGCAACAATTCTAAACCAGTAATCCATACAAAAAAATCCACAACTTACACATATGAAAAAAATGCTCATTTTGTACGCTAATTATGATTTGAAAGTCAGAGGAAGTTGAAGATAGTCGATTATCTTTCTTTGAAAAAAATGCAAACAAGTCTCACAGCATGTTGTCAACATGATAAATTTTCTATGAAGAATATCTGGTGATTGATTCCAATTAAATATCAGAGCAAAGCCCCCAGGCCCAACCTAGAACTTTATAGACGTCATTAATCTGCATTAGTTTCAACTATTTGAGGTTCACGACATGGATCTTTGCCCTCCATGGAAATCAATTCAAGGCTCCAACATTTTACGATAATAACTAAGTTTTTTTTGTCTCCCTCTACTCCTCACCTTCAACTTTACTCAATATATTCTCTCCCAGGTAGTAGCATTTGTCATGTTAACTTTTCTAGTAAAATCACACCTCCATCATGTACCTACATGTACCTGTTATCTAAGAAATCATGTTACTCTTACATGTTTCAGCAAAAGCACATGACTTATATATTCCACCCAAAACGAACAAATCACTTGATAACCAAACCACCATCTGGTATTCAAAGTTTAGTACACAGATATAACTAGACAGGTTAAAATTTTCTCTTTATAATTTATTTATAGTGATAAACAACCAACCATGACTTCATCTGAGATGAAAAAGGAGTCAGATGAGAAAAGGAACTAATCAGATTAAATGAGTATTTCAGAGGTAATTTATTGATTCTTTATCAATTGCAAACAATCTACATCGAGATTGACTTGGTCATAGTAAAATGCACCAAAAACTGTTTCTAATGCTATACATGTCAATCAAATAACGTGTTTGATGGAGTATTGAAATAATTAGTTTGCAAGATACATCCATCTTTTTATGTAAGTTCATCACTACAATGTTAACAATACACAATTAAGCACAAAGGTCTTAGTTTCACAAGGATATCAAAATAAAACAATGTAATAATCTCAATATCCTCAGTATTAAGATCATCTCAGTAGTAAGAAAAGGGGAAAAAAATTAGTGCATCAGTCATCTACAAATACACGCACAAGCAACTTAAATTCTTACCGCATATTGGAAAGACACCAAGAGTGACTCCTAAAGCAGTAGAAAGTGCCAATTGCTTCGGTTCAGCACCCCTACATTAGAACATGCATTTATTTTAACGTAGTCTTAGCTACGAAATCAGGTAATATCCACACCACAATTAACAAAAATCCACATATAACCAAGAGCATGGACCAATCGTACCAAGATCCACTTTTCAATCATAAAAACAAGCATAATCTTCAGAAAATAGATCTTCCAAAAGAATTACACAGAACAAATAACACATCTGCACATATGTTCTTTCTAACAAAATAAAATCTCGAGTGAACCTACATTATCGGGAGAACAAGGGAACAAAAGTGACAACCCAATTATCCAAAAACTATTACGATAAAAATAATACCTTCTAATGATCTGCATAAGCGGATCAACAATCTTCTTCTTGAGCCATGGCGTTAAATGGAATGGCATGTTTAACCGATACGATCCCAAAAATACAGTCTTTTCCGCTTCACAATCTTTCTTGTCCTGCTACTCGCTGATTCCGAAGAAGAAGAAAGAGAAACTACAAGAAAAAAAAAAATCTCCGATCTGACCAATTGAAGCGAAACCCTTCCTTGAACGAAATTCAAGTTTTCGCCGCAATTTGGATCAGATTATGGAAGCTAGAGAGGCTCCTATTCAATCCACAAGAAACATGTCCTCCATTCCTAGGCTGCATGCTGCGAACTCCTCCACCAGAAGGCTTCAATTTCCGTAACGCCCTTTTCGTTTGCATTCCGAGAGTGCGCAGGCGAATGGAGCGCCGACCTAACACGTTGCCCCCAAATGAATCCCGCCCATGCTTTCATGGTCCCCCCTAATCCATATTTCAGTAGAGCTGATTTAATTTTTTTAATTCAAATTTTAAAATTAAGCGTTCTCAATATTTATAAATCATTTTATTACAGAAAAAAAATTGTTATTCATTGCGTTCGTTGATTTTTTTTTTCTTCTATTAATACTAAATTATTAATAAAGAATAATCCAACAAAAGAAATTTAAATTTCTCTATAATTTTAGCCACCGTCGTTATTATGATTCTCACGGTTCGCCGGCCTTCGGCGAGGTCAATGGAAACAGGGGCAGCAGATCCGGTTCGGCCATCCTCGTCCTGGACCGGGGCGACGGGTGCAAATAGAACCGCCTCTCTTTGATCGCCCGCTCCTCCTCCTCTTCGTTGATGACGATCAGCTCCTCGTCTCCCCCCTCCGCTGCCTCCTCCTCCTCCTTCCATATATCCAGCCTGGCAAATCCAGACGCCGGC
>JBAMHZ010404186.1:0-12024 GCA_037177395.1 Alpinia galanga
GCACAGCGTCCACTCCCCCTGCGGCGAAGTAGTCCGCTGGGCAGGAGTCAGCCGTGGTGCTCTAGCAGCCACGGCTCCGTCTGCAGCTGCCGACGCCATCTCCACTGCATCACATGCCATAGGCCAGCCAGCATCTTCTGCCTCCTCATCGCCCTTTGCCATGTCAGCCTCAGCCACGTCAGCATCCCCATCCACAGTCTCGCCTAGCTCACGGGCATGTGGTACCACCTGGAATGTCGTTTCCAACTGGAACACAGGTGCCACAGCTGCAGGCTCTGCCCTATCAAAAGTGTTGCCAGCTTCTAGAGGGCCGTTGACTATTGTTGAGCGGCTGGGGGCCCTGTTTGCTATGCAGCCAAGGTACTTCCTTTCCATTTTGGTGAAAAAGACAGCAATTGCTGCACAATCTGTCCGCCCCACCAAAACCAAAAGTGGAGCTGTCAAGTGTCTGCTGCAACTGAAAGAGCCTGCACACCAACCTTTTTGTCCTGAGTGCCTCTTGGTTGACACGCTCGGTCTTCCTCCTTGCACTCCAAGAAAACCACGACAGGCACAGGGAAGCCGGAGTCTTTGCCCGTAGCCCGCCTTCCCCTCCTTGTTCAGCCCTCACGCAGCCCTGTCCTTGTTCAGCCCTCACGCAGCCCTGTCCGAACCACGACATTCATGAGTGACACACTGCCTTTGCACCCCGGTGCCCAGCTTGGGCACTGGCCCAAGCACCACACAGTCTCGCCAAAGGAGCACACCCATAAGAGCACCCTGCTCCAGCCAAATCCGCACCGGAGAAAGGTTTCATAGGCACAGGAAGAGCTGTCCAAACCCTCCTAGCCAACTTTCAACTATCTAAACTCTAGAAATTATAGAGAGAAGGAAGAGCATCTCTCTCTAAGTTGAAAGGGAGATGATTCTTTCAGACAATGTGTCTATCTAATGAGACGTTTGCTTTCCATTTTACTTTTTGTTGCATTGATAGTATCGCTCAGGTAGCCCTATAGGCACAGCCGAATTGATACTTCAAAGTTGCTACAATTATGGATCTCTGGTAGAATTATTTTTTTAAAAAAATAAATATTTTTCAAAGATCTTTCAATCATCATAATTTACTTCTTGTGTGATCGATTTAAAGAGAGACTCTCGGAATGAATATTATCATCTTATTGCCCGGGATCTATATTTTGTTATATTGGGCTAACATTTAAAAGTAAGTCAAATCTTTGGGCGTTTTAATACATTCACCAGAATGGAATTGGGTAACGAATATGGTCAACGCGATTTGCTTGCCTAAAGAAGACTGGAACCCATAATCTATTACTGTGTGGCCTTATTGAAACAGTTTTTATGATTTGACAACCACTTTTATTGGAGAGCTGTTGAAGAAAATTTGTTTTAAAAATCGAACCAAAATCCAATTTGGGGGTTAATTGGGCGAGTGGTATGTAACACATGAATGAATGTTTTAAGTGACAAGTATATAAAAATGAATTTGCAAAATAAGTTAGTTTGTATAAATCTAAATAGTTTGCAAATTAATTTAGAAAAAAAAAACTAGAATAATAACACCTCACAAAATTTTATAAAAAAAATAATGGTTTTAAAACTTTGACATAATATGCAAAACTAGCCTCCGATGCTAATTTTAAAAATAAGGTTGAAAGCATCCACACCTAATAACTAACCCAATTCAGGGTTTTAGAAGAGATATCTACCAGGAAGGCACTAGAATATAATGTGGGGGAAAAGACACATTTCTTATTCACTAAAACGAGGCTCCAACTGTGGATATCATCCAAAAACTATATTGGTAGATACATGGCATCTATTAGTTAACTCTATCTTTACATATTTTCTCTTCTGCTTATCAAATGAAATGGTTCATGGGTGCTGGAGTTGAAGACAAAGAACTCGTGACTCATTTTCCACCGCAAAGTCCGGAAGATTATACAGAATAAATCGTCCTTTTCCTACTCATCTTTTAAGCAGGTTGTCCCCTCCATCACAACCAGATAAAAACGATGTCCTTTCCATTCCTCACTGAAACAATAATATTAATATATATATATATTTACTAGACTACAAAATCATCAGGTGCCATGGTTCAAATATCACTGCAGTCCATTAGGTAGAAGTGGCACTGGTTTTACAATCTGTCCAATCACGCCACCTTGTTCCTCTATGGGTTAACTGTTTTCAATCTCTTGGCAGAGTGGATGAATCCCATGATCACCTGCATCTCATCCAATTCCTGCTTGCGAGTAGGAATGTGAACAAGAGATCAGGTAAAAAGACATGTTAATTGTTGGGAGAAAATAGTAGTCCAAGAAATGGTAAACAGGAGGATGACCTGTGACAGTAGATGATTTTGCACACCAAGAATCAATTGTTCCTTAGTTGGATTGGGGTTGACGTTCACCTGTGCATCAGTTGGTTTCAAGCTTAGTAAAAGGCAAAGGGTCTCACGAGTAGAATCTGGTCGAGAAACATACGAGATTGAAGTGCCTCCAGTATCTCAATAAGGTCGGCGTCCCAAGCTTGGCTAAGTTAAGTCTCTGTTCATGGTTTACTAAGTTTTTAGCACGAGTTCTCAGCACTGTACTCAACTGAAGATTGTGTAACCAAGATGACCCATACTAATAATCTTCAGGAATCATGCGGATGATTCAAATGGTAGTCGAATCACCCATGGAAATATATAATCTCAGAACAATGCAATCATACAAGTGAAAAATGTTTAAAGATGGATTTTATCTTTTTAAAAAAAATTGAAAGATGACAATGAGATATATTGTGAATGATATTGAATTATTCAACACAGCATTTTCTCACCATTTGATTTTTATGGTCATTAGTATGAGTGTCTTGACAACTGCTTCGACCACTCGATTTTGCAAAGGATGCCCATGACTTCGTATGCCGAACCCTTGGCCTTGTTGTCTTACGTAACTCTAAGCTAGCTGTCAAGATGATATAACTTTATTAAAAATGTAAAGTACTTAGGCAAACAGCAGGCTTTACTTCTTAATTACCAAGCAATATCTAACTAATGAAGATAATTATAGATACCAATTAGTAAACATTAGGAACTTACAGCAATCAATGTCTTTGTCTCCCAGGTCTGAGCTACTGCAGAATGAGTTATCATATTCAATGCCGTCGTCATCTTCGTTTCCTGTAGGAGCTTCCAAGACACTCAATGCATTTCTTTGCAGTTTCACTTCTATGCCATTCTTTAAAACCTGATAAAATGCCAACAAATTTTATTAACATGAAATCCATACTTGCTTTATCCAAATAATTGCATGGAAAGAAAATAGTTCAAAACTTCACATAAAGTGACAAAGCAAAGGTGTCAAAACAATTAAGATTGGCAACTATAATCTGCATCTAATCCCTCTCTTCCAAGTAAAAGATCTAATTTGGGCTTTGAACAATTGAGTGCCAAAACTAAGCTAAAGCTAATTGTGGAAGTAATCAAAAGCAAGATGAATTGTGGATACAGGAAGAGTCTGTAGCAGCATCAATATATCATGGATGAGATAAGTGCATGTACATCCATTAGTATGTTCTCTAGGAATGTTTCTCTAACCATAATAGTTAATAATCCTGCACATTGATTTTGAAAAGACAAAAAACCTTGTAGTTGGAGGTCAAATTTACAAACCACCAATGTGAGATCATATGTGATATTTAAGCTCCATTTAGATGCCCCCTTCTTGGTACCATTCAACTACTAAAAATATACAAGAATAGTGGGGCAGGTAATGGATGAGAGAATTACTAACCAGCCAATGCCAGCCACCAAGCCCTACTGCCTTCTTGACGACACCTTGAAGTCCAACTAAAACAGACTTAGTTCTGTTGTTTCCAGTTACAATGACTTTAGTGTGCCTAGGAAGCACAGAAAGCTCTTCATCCCCACTTTCGTACCGTGAAGGGGATAGAGTTGTCCTGACAGAACAGAACTCAGCCTCCATACCTTGTAATAAATTTACAACCTGATATCCAACCAGCTGAGGAATCATCAAACTATTAGCAAAGGAAATATTAGTTGAGGAGCTATCCAAATTCTTTGGCAGAAAATAGAACATTGAATAATAAAAGCTCTTCTACTACAATTTATAATTGTTTTATTCCGATAGGCAAGATTATGGATAGTATTTCCAAAGAGAGCAAAACAAAACAAAATAAAATACTGCCAGTTGCAGGTAATAACATTTCACAGGCAAAAACATTTTTTTAGGTGCAGACGTTATTTTCAGGAAAAAAGCAGCACCAAAAAGACCAACAGCAACGCCCGTCAACATCATATGGATTTTGACTAAGCTCACGTATGAAAATTCGATTCAATCCCATTAATGAGAAGGCAACGGGCTGGCTACCATCGAACACATTATAAAATAAATAGCATTTTTCACAGAACCCAATTCTTTCTCAAAATTGTATATGGCATAATACTTTATCGATCAAGAATCGAACATGGATAGTTATTTATCTATTTACTTATTTTTTGTGTGTGAAGAAAATGCAAACAAAAAAATCGCAAGCACATCTAATTTCACGATCAGAAGCTTCACAGTAAATCAAGAATAAAAAGAAAAGATAATTTTTTTAATGCAATTACACTTCACAATACCGATCTACACAATGATTTTAGTTTTAAAAAAGGAAAGTGGTTCAGCTGAAACCCTCCTCCCAAAAGTAAAATACATAAAGTATGGATCGTTTGCTGAAACATGCATTGAATCATGAGAACAATTCCGGATACTAGAGCAAACATTGGCATTTCCGATTCTCGCCCTTTTAAAAAAAATTCAGTCCGAGTTTCCACAAATGGGGAAAAAAAAAGTGAAATTCAGCATCAATCCGAAAGATTTAGTACAGTTAATTGTCCAAGTTGAAATCAAACGTTTGCAAAAACTACACACAAAAATATCAGGAAATCGAACAAGAAGATCAAAAAGTTGATACAGCAAAAATCAAAAGGTTCGGTAATTTAGGTCATACCACAATGTCGCGATCCAGCGAAGCGAAACACCAAAGCCGATTAAACCGTCAAAATGCGGCGGTTTCCAAAATTAAGAACCAACGAAGTCGTGAAATTTGGCGATCAAGAAAAGGATTTTGATCGATGCTCGACCGGTCGATGAGACAACCCGCGGATTCACGAAAATTGAATACTATGGAAGGGAAGATCGGGATCTGGGATCGGAAAAAGTAGGGTTTCTAGTAGCAACTAAAGAAGTAGAGGAGAGAAAGGAGTCAACAACAGTAGAGGAGTGGGCGTTCAGTAAACTAAATGCTTGGCAACTGCCAAATCGGTAAGTAACGTTTCGGAGCGAATTCCAAGGAATGTTACAGTTCGAAGCCGATACGGCATTCGAAGGAACAACCAGACACGTGATTTTTCTGAGAGCTGCCCCGGCGGCTCCATGCCCCAGCCGAGCGCAATGACAGCGACACCTTTCCCAATCCAGTGGCCGGAATCTATTAAATTAAATAAAAATATATTGCTAAAATTGAATTAAAAAATACCATAATCAACTATAAACTCCATCGTGACAATCTATGAACAACATGAAGCCGGACTTCATCATTTGAACACGCACCTAGTCCGGTCCTTCCGATCTTCATTCATCTCAAACATTTAGGAAGACTCGTACATAATCAAGGACAACTACCGGGATATATGCACGCCTTTATTGAAACCCAGGGACAATCCATGATTGCAGACTTAAGTTTGTTATCATCCTATTCATCTCTAAGACATTGAGATACTCTTTTGCATCGAATAAATTTGGTGTCCGTCACTAACTTAAAGTTTCTTAAACTAAAAGAAAATATCACGAGTATCTTTCAATTGGGACTTTTCCCTCGCACGCACTAAACTCCCTATTATCTCGAGAAAAAGACGCGCAAACGATGCTCCTCCGCAGTCAGAAAATCTCACGTTTCAAAGATATCCAATCTACAAGAAACGGAAAACAGATACGCAAGGGACCCACTGCGGCGGCCCACCCAAATCTCATCGCCTGAGGTAACCCCTGATCCCACGGCTGCTATCAGAACCATTACACCGTCCTGCATCCACAGTCTTCCATCCCAGCTTCCGCCATTAAAGTTTGCAGCATTTATAAGCCTAACTTGACTGAGCCAAATCATGCTTTAAGTTCGAATCTTCTCCTCCACTTCAATTATAATCCAAACAAAAATATATACGCTCGCGCCGCGCTTGCAGTTTTTTCCCGATGACTCAGCGAAAGATATTTTAAAAAAAACGATGGCAATCATTTTTAAATCACTTCTATTTAAATTAAGTGGATTTGCGATTGATTAATTTATAGATAATTTAAAAAATCCTTTTTTATAGTTATCTACATTTTATGAAATACCTAAATTTGTGGTTAAACTTAATGATTCACTTCCAATATTTGTGCTGGCTGTTGAAATGAAATTTTAACCGTCGCCATCAGATTTTCACCTTCTTTTTTGAGGTATTAGATAACTAACAAATGTTCATCCGAATCCCACCGGTCGAATTGCCAATGGCAACCTGACTACATGATTCAAGCTCCCGGTCAAAACGATCTCCCCAAATGCAAATGACTCCGATGTCCGCAGCACATTGAACTCGATATCCAAATCTTGCACTCCGTCTTCTGGGATTTCAAACCATTCTGGATGAACGCTCACCTCCACCACCTCCGGTTGTGGCGGCCTGACGGAGCTCAGGTACGTCTCGGCCTTCCCTGCAACATTTCTCACGCTGCGTTTCACCGTTTGATGCCCTCTTAACCCAGAAATGGTCACCGACGGCAGATTAAGATCCGCCGGAGAGCCACTGGATTCCCCGTCGCACTTCATTCCGGTGGCGGATCGGACGAGCGCCTGGCTGACGTTGGGCAACGCGCACAAGAACTTTATGTAGTCCTCGAACTCTGTAACAATGAGAGGACATTGTGAAACCTATCGCAGCTGATGAATGATGGGTGATTAAATCATTACCGGCGGAGAAGACTAATCCCGGGTCGAGCGCCGCCTCGGGGTTCACCATTCCGGCGCCATCGTCGAACGGAGTCGACGGACGCGAGGAGTACAAGTCCGGGCCCTGAGACCGGAGCGGGAGCCCCCGGCGGTCATGCTTCAACGCGGTGGTGGACAGGGCGGATGCTACCATGGAGGGATTCCACGAGGGGCGGAGCTGCTTGATGAGCGCCGCGATTCCGGCCACGTGCGGCGCCGCCATGCTCGTCCCGGAGAGCAGAGCGAAGTTGTCGCCGGAGAGTACAGGGTCGGAGACGCCGAGCGGGCTCCAGGCCGCCCAAATTTGCTCCCCCGGTGCCAGGATGTCCGGCTTCAGGACGTCTGCCGGATTCTTCTGGTCATCCATGACGCCAGGCCCTCGTGAAGAGAACCGGGAGACGACAGGCGCGTCATCGGAGAAGGAGGCTTTCCGGCCTTCTGTAATGGCTCCGATGGCTCTGTAGCTGGTCGCCACACCTCTCTCGTCCCTAAAAGTGTTGTTCTCGTAGTATGCCATGAGCACCTGCGTCGACCTCCAACAGGATCTTAATTGTAACTCCAAAAATTTAATCAAACAAACATTTTGCCACCTGTGCATCAGCTACTCGAGGGATCATAATTCCAGGAACGCTAAAAGGAAGAGGATGGGCGATGAAGTCGCCGTAAGCATGGTTGGCGGTAAAGATAAATCCAATGAACTGAAGAGCTTTTGCGGTGTCAAGTATGGCAGCGAGAGATGAGGTTCCATTAAGAAAACCCTGTGAGAATGAACATATCACAATGCTGTTCATCACCAATTCAGGCTCCAGAGCATCTGCAAATTGACATTCTTCTGAATCTAAACTGTTCTTCATCGCAGCGTCCTTCGCCGCGATGAGCTTAAACTGGAAGAGCCCATTTCCCGGAGTTGGTGCTACAATCAAATTGTTATATTCGAAGAAGTGATGTGAGAATTAAGTTCCAAGTTACTTATTACCTGTTAAGCCAACGCCTTGTAGTCGATGAGCATCGCCGGTGAGAAGAGTAGGCGCGTAAACTCTACCCGTAGTGCTCGCTGCCACACCCATTGCCCAAGGGCTGAAAGATGAGACAGTGGAAGCGCCCGGGCCTTGGTTGCCAGCGGCCTGAGCTACGAAGATGCCTGCTCTTCTCGCGAATAACAACGCGATGTCAAGTATGCTCATGAAACTTACGATGCCCTCGGGGGGTTCATCTGGGCCGACGGAGAGTACCAGCACATCAACTCGATCGCGTGCAGCCTGCAGATTGATTAGATGATTGAGACAAAACATCAATTATTTTTGGAGTTATGACGCAAAATCTCTGATTCAGTTCTTACTTGATCAATGGCTGACACAATGTCAGCAACATTTCCTCCTGCTGGATACAGAGCCTTATAAACAGCAAGCCTGTTTTTTTTTTAATGAAAATTAAGTTAATTTAAGCAGCTTTTTCTCTGCTCAAAATCAAAAGCAAGCAGTCTTGCCTTGCACGAGGAGCCATTCCGCTTGCAAATCCATACGCGAAACCATTGACGACGGCAGGAACTCCCCAATTTCCAGCAGCAATTGAAGCTACATGGCTGTGGCAGAACAACTCAATCCACCATAATAAAGAGCAAAAGCAACAGGCTGACTTAATTCTTACACCTCTACATGATCACCTGCCATGTCCAAGCTCGTCAAAGGGTGAGAAGTCCCTGGAAGCATTCAAGGGAAGAGTTGTCGCGGCTCCACGAGCAAAAAACCTAGCAAAAACTATCTTGCCATTGCATGAACCTGGAGGAAACAGAGGACCTGGCTGGCAGGAAAGTGATCCGGAGAGCGAAGTAGTGCAACTGTCTGACGTTGAGTTTTGAGGCAAGGGTTCGAAACAAGCAAAGCTGGGATGGTTGGGGTCGATGCCTGTGTCGATGACGCCAATTAGCATGCCTTCTCCTCCATACTTGGCACCGGCCATTGCTTGGGGCCATACTCGTTGAGGGATCCCTAAGAACTGGGGTGTGTAGGTTGTCTTCAGATTGGCTCTTCGATCTTTCTCTATTGTTAGCACACCGGGAATGGATTCAAGCCTCTTTGCCTGTGCCAAATTGTCTCTTTCATGCTATTTCTTTGCAAAACTGAATTGCATAGCAGCCACTGAGTGAATGGGCATCCAGTAATGTTTATGAAGAAGTACCTGATTGGGAGTGGTGTGGACAGCAAAGCCATTGATTATATAATGGAAGCTATACACTTTTTGGTAGCTCTCCGACTCAAGATTGCTCTCAAGAAGTTGGTCGTGAGACTTCGCCAAAAGCTTTGCTTGTTCCCTGCGTGTCTTTCGCGTTTCTATTGAACTAACTGAAACCTAAACATCAAAATGTGTCCACTGTTACTCTACCTTTTATATTGTAATTGTTTGTGTCTGTTTGATGGCGTTGCAGCTGCTTGACGAAATGCCACTGGTTCTCCTTCCATCATCACGAGATAGATGGCTTTCTCCTCCTCCATTTCCGACGCAGTCGCCACTACTAACGCAGGCATAATTAGAAAGAGAAGTATAGAAAGAAGATTAGTTTTCAAAGGATAAATCTTTTTCATGATCTCAAATAGAAATGCATCCAAGGAAACGAAGTGGCAGCTGCATTGAGAAGAGGATGAACAATATAAGGATAGTAGCAGAATCACGTTGTTAGCTCGAAGAGATTAGTTTGTAACGTATCCTGTGAATCCTGCTGTTCTTCGTGTTTTTATCTTTTTTCTAATTTTTTTGTTTCTCTCTGCCGTTACTGCGAATAAACCGGGGGTTTAAACTTCGAAGAAGATGATTACCTCAATGTTAAATTATTCTTCCGATCCATAATTATATCTTCTTTTAATTTTATGGCTTGATCTCATTTAGGAAGACATTGAATCCTACATTACAAATTTATTAACATTTGAATTTTCAGCAGGGCAAAGATTAATTAAAAAGTGTCTTATCATATAAAAGGGTCTTCTAATTTTAATATATATTTTTTAAAAATATTTTATCATATTTTTATATAGAATACAATTTAATATAAAATAGTTTAAACTAAAATTATTAAAATTACAGCGGTCTTAATCGAAACTAGTAGTTTTAATCAATTTTAATTAAAATTACTATAAATAAAAATATTTTAAAAATAGAAAACCATGATTGAGTATTCTTTTGATACTTTTTTATAATGATTTTTTAAAATAAAGTCTCTGTAGCTCCGTGCCTTTAAAATTGTAATGAATATATGTATTAGTAATTAATTAATGTTAGACCTCCAAAATGATGTTGATTGATTGGCATTTGATACTAATTAATGTTAGACCTCCAAAATGATGTTGATTGATTGGCATTTGATACCAATCATATACTATATGCTATGGTACAGCGGCAATGCCGGTGAAGCACTTAAAAAATATATATAATTCGATTTTCTACTAAGATTCAATTCGATGATAAATTTTTTAAAAATCTTTAGAGATGAATCTTTGTATAGGAGTTTATTTAGCAGATGAAATATAACTTTGGTTGATTCACTAAAAAAGCTGTGAGCATTTTCTTAATTTACCTAGGTAATTGATAGAGATCCGCTGGGGCTTTGACCTCTTCCAGCTCAGCTGTTAAAGAAGCGTCCCTGAAGAATCATAGGACAGGATTAACTATCCTCAGTGATTAGTCGGACTGAAGGTTCGAACACCCTTGTGTAAAAATAAATAAATATATATATATATATATATATATAATACCAACAGTTGTTGTCCGAGACCTAGGTAGAGGAGAAGAAAAGAATCAGCCTTAATTATGTAAAATTGATCTGTCAAAAGAAGGCCGAACCTATCTTTTTTCCTTTTTTATATCTTTTTATATAAAATTAAGATGCTCTAACAAAGACATGAAATAACAGAGAGTAAAGAACACTTTATCTCCATTAATATAGTCCCTGTGAGAAGACATAATTCCATAAATTTAATGAAAGAGACTACTAGAAAATAATACCTCATAAATGCTCATAAAATGGTGGGTATAATAGAGATTTCTTATTGTCAGAGAGAACATAATACATGAAAATCAGAAATGTCTTGAAATAAAGAGGTAACTAAAACATTAAGTGTAGAAATGATCAGCTGAAGCGTCCGAACGGAGGTAAAGATTATTGTCGAGATATAAATGAAGATGCCGACTGAGACATAAATAGATCCGTTGAGAGACGTTTCTTGCCGAGACATAAATAGATCCACCGATAAGTCTCTTGTCGAAACATAAATAAATATAACGAGAGATATCTCTTGCCAAGATATAAATAAATATATCAAAAAATATCTCTTGTCAAGATATAAATAGATATATTGAGACTGGAGTTCTTTTACAATATGAGTTATCTAGCTAATAAAATCTGAATAATTCTCTCCACGTCACCAGCATACAAAAGAAAGAAAAAAATATTGATATCCCACTGAATTCCTACCCAAATTATTGCAGGGCAGGGACACAAGGAGGAACAGGCTAAAATCTTTCAAATATGGAGCTTTATATTAAAAACACATGACAGGTTGATGTAGGATTTTTGTCATGGCTCCTAAAACGTGGGCTTGTAATTATAGTTCCAAATCAAGTGGGACACATCCCCACATTGGTGGGACGTATAGCCACAAAAAATAAAAAATAAAAAATAAAAAAAAAAAAACAAACAAAATAATAATTTTTGACAGTTTGTTTTTCAAAAACACCCCGGCCTTTCAGTTTTTACCATCCCGTTTCTCATGTTTTCTTTTCAACCAAATAAGCATGCCATTCAGTATACCCGCGGTGCGCAATGCCGATCCAAATCGGCCGGTGACCGGCCGGGAAATGGTCAGGCACGGCACCCGGTGCTAGCCGAATTTGGCTCCGCTAGCGTCGCCGACCCACGGTGCTGGCAGTTGTGTCCGGCCATTCCCCGGCTGGTCGCCGGCCGGATTGCGGTTGGCATCGGTCGGAATCGCGACCGCTAGTGGCCGCCACTGGCGG
>JBAMHZ010404403.1:0-12022 GCA_037177395.1 Alpinia galanga
ATACCTAAAGTCGAAAGAAACTTGTACTTGCACTTAAGCTGCAATAAGATCTTCAATGACATATATGTATGGAACCATATGAAATCTCATAGTAGGTCACTCCAATGAACTAGTTACTCTTAAGTAACATCCACGGTTAACTCTCGACATCCCAATGTCTCCAGCTAATGAAAAATAACTGCTTAAATAAATCAAGAAGTATAACACGTGCTAGTCTCTCAGAATTGATAATGTCCTAGCTCATTGATTCATTGAATAGAGAATATTTCAATACATTCATAATTACATATGTAGAGATGCTCATTAGTTGTGATCCAATCATAAGTTTTCTCATACTATAAATCATATTTAGGACATTCTGTAAATAGGTTTAAGATCAAATCAAATATATAATGAATATACACTCAAATAGTGAATCTTTTATTTATCCAATAAATAGTATAAACCATAAGACGATTGTCTTAGGACACCTCTCAAATATAACAAAAAGGATCATTGATGTCCATACCCCATTGGTTGAATGAGCAAGAGAACATAGAAGTTCTCAAGAGTTCTATCAAATGATGAGAGAGATTATGATGCTTCTAGCAACTGAGGCAAGTATTGATGAGGTGGACAATATCCTTCTGTAAGGTTGGCCAAAATAACAGGCTAATAATATTTTGTGGGCCAAAGTTCTTGCTTCTATGTGATTACCTCAGCATCCCTTATGAATTTTCCTCTTTACATAGTCGGCTTCTTCTGCACTGAGACACTTCAGTAGAGGGTGTGAAAAGGCTCTCTTATATAAACTGTTCCTAATTAAAGTAAAGCTAGTGACCTTCCTTTTGAGGAGCTTGGCATGTTCTGAATTGTTTGATAGAATTCCTTGCTTTAAAAAAGAGATTAAAGGATGTCTCCAATCGGCCGAACTATCATGACTCTCCTAGTCATTTAGACTATAAATTGTACTTTTGCAATTGGCTCATCCATAGTCCAAGCGCTGAGTGCACTAGCCATCTAGGCAAGTTCATCCACCTTTTGGTTTTCTGTGTAAGGAATCTTTTGAAGGATGAACTATTGAAATTCATCCTTCATCTTCCTATAAACTTTGATATAGCGATGAAGTTGGTCATTATTTATCTCAATAGAGTCTTTCAATTGTTGTATGGCCAACTGAGAGTCTGAATGAATGATAACTTTTGAGATATCGACCTATTTTGCTGCCCAAAGACCAACCAGTAATGCCTTGTACTTGACTTCATTATTTAAGGCTCGAAAGTTAAGTTTTACAGCCATTTGGATTGTGTCTTGTTTTAGGGAGATGAGTACAACACGACCCCTCTTCTTTGTTGTTTAGTTGTAGAGCCATCTACAAAAACCTTTCATGTCTCTTCGAGCTCTTCTTTGAAAATTTCTACCAAGAAATCTACTAAGGCCTACGCTTTTATGGTTGTACGTGATTGGTACTGTATATCATACTCACTAAGCTTAGTCATCCACTTGATTAACCTTCTTGAGTTTTTCGAATTGGTTAGCACTCGGCCAAGACTGCTATTAGTTAGTATTGTCATGGGATGAGACAAGAAATATGTGCATAATCACCAAGCAGTTAAAATAAGAGCCAGAGTCAACTTTTCCAAAGTAGTATATCATCTTTCAACTTCTTTTAAGAGATGACTTGTAAACTACATAGGGTGTTGTGTACTTCCCTCTTGACGAATCAAAACGGTGTTGATTGCTCCATCGGCAGCCGCTAGATATAACCACAGCCTCTCTCCAATTACAAGTTTAAAGAGAGGTGGTAGCTTTGATAAGTATCTTTTAAGCTTGGTAAAAGCTGCCTCACATTTTTCGTCCCATGCAAATCAGATTGACTTCTAAAGTACTTTGAAAAAGGGTAAATTTTGATCAGTAGACATGGAAATGAATCAGGAGAGAACCATGATCCTACCAACCAATTTCTAAACTTCTATGATGTTCCGAGGTGAGGGCATGCTCTACGGTGCTCAGTCCTTTTCTGGGTTAGCTTCATTCCTCGTTCTGTCACAATATAAACAAGGAATTACCCTCTTCTGACACTGAAGATGCATTTATTCGAATTGAGTTTTAAGCCAAATCTTTGTAACATCCTAAAGATTTCTTCTATGTCTATGATGATATTCTCGTCTTAGGATGTTTTGATGAGTATATCATCTACGTAGACCTCAATATTTCGCCCGATCTAGTGCCTAAAGACCTATATCAATTTTTGGTGAATTGCATCTGTATTTTTGAGTTCGAACAACATAATAGTGTAGCAAAAAGTGTCATCCAAGGTAATAAAATTGACCTTCTCTTGATGTTCCACAGCTAAAGAAATCTGATGGTAACTTTGATAAGCATTTAACATGCAAATTAATTCGCATCCTGAAGTTGAGTCTATCAATTGATCTATTCGAGAAAGAGACTAGCAATCCTTATGTCATACTTTGTTAAGGTCTCGAAAATCTACACAAACCTTTCACTTTCCTCCAGATTTAGATGCCAGAACTACATTTGCCAACCAAGTAAGGAATTGGACTAACCTAATATGTCTGCTTGCAATAATTTAGTAATTTTAGATCTGATTATCTTATCTTTATTAGGCTCAAAATGTCTTTTTTTTTTCTGCTTAACAGCTCGATCTTCTAGCAAGATATTGAGTTTATGCTCTAGTATTGTAGGGGAGACACTGCTGACTTCTTGTGTAGACCAAGCAAAAACATCCAAATTCTAAGCAAGGCAAGTGATTAACCTTTGCTTTAGCTCGGGAGGGAGATCAGCTACAATCCCAGTAACTTTGTATGGCTGATTAGGTAATATTTAGACTTGTTCTTAACCTTCTATTGATCGGGAAACAAGCACTTCTTGAAGGGTGTGTACATCTGCCCATTCAGTCCTTCCGATTTTTCTTGAATCAGCCCGTACCATCTCCACATAACATTTCCTTGCAGTCGTTTGATCTTCTGTAACTTTGCCGATTTGATCACCAATAGAAAATTTTATCTTCTTGTGATATGTAGACACTATTGCTTGGAACGAACTCATAGCTAGTCTTCCCAAGATGACATTGTATGAATAAGAGACCTTAACTACGGTAAAGACAGTGGTTCGAGTTCGTCGGAAAGACTCCTCTCCTAAGGATAATGGCAAATTGATCTATCCAAGCGGTTGTACTTAATATTCTGTTAATCTAAATAGAGTGGTGTTTATGGGTTGGAGCTCTTGAGGTCGATCTGCATCTAATCAAAGGCATCTTTAAATAAAATGTTGATCGAGCTTCCAGCATCAATAAATATCCAACTTACATCATAGTTAGCTATGGTAACTTAGATTACTAGGGCATTGTCGTGAGGGGTCACTACTCTATGTAAATCTTTAGAGCCAAAGCTGATTATGGGCCCCTCTCCTCGTCTTTTGCTTGTTCTGACTTTAAGACTTTCTAGTCATCGACATGAGCCTTCCAGGCTTGGTTTGAGTCTCCGTTTGTTGTTCCCCCTAAAATCATATTTATCATGCCTCGATGAGGAGTATTTTGCTTAGAAGTTTCTCGCCAAATACTTCGGTCGCATCGGGGTTATCCTGAAGATCGCCTTGGTATCTTTGCTGACCCACCTCTAGATTCATCGGGCTGAAATCATTTGATTGGACATCGGCTAGATGACTCCGGTATAGCATTGGTGTCCTTCTATTGATGATATTGTACTGCTCGGTGAATCTACTCAGTGAGTTGATGGCATTCATTGGTGGAATGGCCATGAATTTGATGAAAAGCACAAAAGCGTAAAGACTTTTCTACAGGTGGTCTCTTCTAACTGTTGAATGACTTAGATGCCTCCTCTAATTTCTGAACAATCCTTTTCCCAACTCTTCTTGGGGTATAATTGATAGTTGGTTGAGGCTCTCCGTTGCGGGGATGAAGCAGAGCCTTTCTTTCCCATCGAGTAGAAGATGACCTTGTTATGCTGCTGTCATCTTTTTGAGCTTGCTGAGCTTCCTCTAGGTTGATATATTTTTCAGTCATTCTTAGAAGATTGTCATAATCGGCTGGGAACTTTTTCACCTAGGATCTGAAAAAATCTCCATCCATCAATCCTTGTAAGAAGGTGTTGATAAGGACCTAAGAAGTGGCTGAAGGTACCTTTAAAGTCATTTGATTGAAGCGTTGAATGTTCTCCCTTAGAGTTTCTTAGTTTTTTTTCTTCATTGGAAAAATGTTAATAACAATTTTATGATACCTTTTATTACGGGTGAAATGATAGAGGAAGACGGTACTCAAATTTTTAAAAGACTGTATAGAACCAGGTGGAAGTCTATTAGACCACCTCTGTACTAATCCGAATAGAGTGGTCAAGAAAATCCTACACTTAACTCCGTCAGTGTACCGATATAACAAAGAGACATTTTCGAATCGATAGAGGTGATCTTCTGGATCTAATAACCCACTAAATTCTTTGAGTTGCAAAGGTTGGAAATGCCTTAGTAATTCCTTGGCTAATATGTTAGGGGAGAAGGGGTGCTTCGGCTACTCATTTCTGTAATGATTAGAGGAGATTTTCCTTTTCTATATTCTCTTTGAGGTGATTCTCGAGATACAGACTCCCAATATTATTCTTCTTGTGGGACTAATATCCGCCCCCGTGCTTCTGTAAGAGCACAAGGCACTTCGACAAGGGTTGGTAGTCCTCCGTCCATAATTTCATTCTGCAACATATGTTTTCACAGAATTTTCTCAACTGTAACAATTACAATCTAACTCAAATTCTCTCTTGTTAGAACCTCTGAACCAAGCATGGGAATTCACCTTCTTCCACTAGTAGAATCTTTATTTTTTGAATTTTCTCTTGCATCTCCCATCTCAACGTTTCAGCTCAGAGTTTCCACAAACAATACCACTTTGATTATGTCCGAGATCGGTGGATAAGATGACTCAACAAAGTACCCATGACCGAATACTTTCGATCGACTGGATACAAATTAGGTCGATCTTCAATGAACTGATCTTGTCAATCGACTTTCTTCTATAGAGCTTCAGCAGGTCGGGCTGCAACTAGGCCTCAGGATATATCATGTTTGTAGATCGGCCTTTGAGATGTCGATCTTCTTCAGATCAATCCTCTAAATACGAAGTACTTCGGACCTGGAAGGACTTGAGATATATGAGAAAGAGGGGGCCTCGGCGTGGCCTCTTCGAGGCAAGTTAGAAATTGGAAAAAGTATGGAGAATATAGTGTGAGTAGAGTTTTAAAAGATTACTTGATCCCCTTCTTCTTCGCCCCTTACCTTTATATAGAGAGAGAAGATCAAGGGGTGTAACTGCTCGAAAGAAGTCTAATGAATGCACCTTTATGATATGGAGGAAAGACCAAAGGACGCACCTTTTTAAATGGTATCATTGTGCCTGCTGAGTTTTTTCGCCTGATTGCCGACTTAATTAATTGTCAAGTTGAATCAGGTTCCTAACTTGATCGGAATGAATTCGGGTGTGGCTCAAATGAGTTTGACTCGACTCGGACTTGTTGTGATTGAATTCAAATTCTTTTTACTTTGACTTCCACCTCAGCTTGACTTTTGGCTTGACTTTGCCACATGGTTTTGCTTATTTCTACCATATCAGAGAACTTAAAATTAAGGTTTTCTGGAATGATGAAATGCCCACAATAACAGGATATAGTCACGTCCATTTTGATGGATTTTGTAGGTTTATTGATGTGGGCTCCTGGGCACTAAGTACTGGAAAATATTCATTTTTAAACATAAGAGTGACCCACGCTCTTATGTAGCCTCTAGGTTCCAACAGACTCTACTTTAATGCAACGGAGCTGGAAGCTTGGTAAAGAGCTATAAGAAAAAAATTTACTAAACCAAAGTTATGTGATTTGTGAAAAGTACTTGACTATGGAAAAGAATAATTTGAGAAGATTTAATATTGACTTTTAAGCTAATATTTTAGTTGGAAGAGAGGCGCCTTTATTTGTTAAATCTCCATCCCTTAATCTCCTTTGCTGCAGCAAATATTTTCCTGAACACAAACTACCAGAAAATATTATGGCCACAACCAGTGCCAAGGATGCTTTATTAGGTGCTGATTTTTGCCTACATGCTGTTCCTGTGCAGGTAGCTACAAATTCTTTCTTTGGTTTTCTTGACTTGAACATAAAATTATTTTTAACTAATATGGCTTCCTAATAGTTTTCTGTTGAAGATCTTTATAAGTTTCACTTTACAAATTCTTCCTTTGGTATGTTCTTGACTCGAACATAAAAGTATTTTGGACTAGTATGGCTTCCTAACAGATTTCTCTTGAAAATCTTAATAAGTTTCACTTTTGTTACGTGGTCCTTTTTTGCAGTTTAGTTCATCCTTTCTTCAAGGCATTTCACAACATGTTGACCCAAACTTGCCATTTATATCTCTTAGTAAAGGGTTGGAACTGAATACTCTTAGAACAATGTCTCAAATCATTCCGCGTGCATTAAGAAACCCTCGTCAACCTTTTGTTGTGTTATCTGGGCCTTCTTTTGCAATAGAGTTGATGGGCAAGATGCCAACAGGTATGCTTTGTTCCATAAATGGGTAATTACTATGTTTATTCCATAGCATGATAATGTTGATATACATTCCTCATTCAGGCTCACATGTTCACATGAATTTTCACTTATGAATAATATTCAAAATCTACAGATGCTAGACTCCCATGTTTGCATTGTTTTCATTCCAGAAGCTAAGAGTTTTCTAATGACCTTTGGGGTTGCAGCAATGGTGGTTGCATCAAAAGACAAAAAGTTGGCAAGTGCAGCTCAGCAATTATTAGCTTCCCCAAACCTGAGGATAAGCTCCTCGAGGTAAAGAAGGCTTCCAATTTTCTGTTATTTATTTCATATTTTTAAAAACTTATACATGCTGGTTCCTCCAGAATCATCATCATCAGAAGAATTTTCACACCACATGGTTTCTAATCCATATTTTAGTGAATACGGAAACTATGGTTTGCATGCAGAAAAATCAGCATACATTTCTTTTTTACTTCAATCCCTGTGTAGGCTCTCACACTCCCCCACATCTTATAAATACATCCCATATTTAATACATCGACAGGCTTTGGGCCTTTCTCTCAAAAGGGAAAAAATCTCTGATCAAGATGGTTATCAAAATTAATCAAGATGGTGTTATTGACTTTAGACAATGATTTGGCACACTTGGTGAGAGTGGGCTACTTTGTCGTCCACCAAAGTCAACCCAGTACAACTTATGAAAGGGTTGTGGCACACAAATGGTAAATATTTTTATGAAAGAAAATTGAAGAAATGAGTGTGAGGCATTCAGTGATAGGAAAATTTCTAAGCATTCAGTGACTATATAGTGGGAAACTTGCTTCTGAAGTGGTAATAGAAAGCTTTATCTTATTCTTCCAAACGTTTGCACTTGTTAGCCTAAGAATGTTCAGAGATTGTTGATACATCATGAAGATGAATTCTCCATGCATGCCATTTTGGGATCAGTTATGGTTTTATGTTGCTACCAACCTACAGTATTGCCTAGTGATAATTCCTTGATTTTGAAGCTTGATTAAAGTATTTTATGGTTATTTCTTTCACTACTAATAAATAGAAATGCTTAAAACTCTCTTATGATTGAACGTAAAGAATTACACTACAGTTACATCTGTACCATCTTCTTGGTGAATGATTTGACCATTGTTCTCTCCAGAATTTGAAATGGTCTTGGTATTTACCCAACATGAGTGATAATCAAACATGATCCTATTTTCTATTGTTCTCTTTTTTTTTAAAATTGTTTAATTTAGTTGTGGAATAAATAAATATCTTATTGCTAATTTGAATTTGTACTCACTTTGTTAGCTTTCTGAATCTTTATCCTTTAATTTATGACTTGTGATACTTCAGCGATGTTACAGGAGTGGAAATTGCAGGTGCACTGAAAAATGTGCTTGCCATAGCATCAGGCATTGTGGAGGGAATGAATCTTGGAAATAATTGTATGGCAGCTCTTGTGGCACAGGGATGTTCTGAGATAAGATGGTTGGCTACAAAGGTTGGATCACAATCTGCTATGTCAATTACATGCCTATTGCCAATTGCCAGTAATTCTATGTATAACAATTCATATAAATTATTGTCTTATTCTCCTTTTCTGATTAAAGAAGCAATCAATACATCAACTTTCAGTTATCGCTTTTTTTTTTAAAATACCCATGGTTTGTCATCAGTTATGAACAATTTCAATGAATATTTTTGGTTCTCAGCCATTACTATCGATTGCTGTAGATCCATGTTATCATATGGTCAAATTTTTTTTCCATTCCTTTTTCTACTTTTAATATTTGAAGTGGATAGACTTTTCATCCTATCAATTACTACAGATACATGTTATCATACCGTCAAGTATGTTTTTTTTTTCGGTTCTTTTTTCTACTTTTAATATTGGAAGTGGATACACTTTTCATCCTTTCCTGCCCTCTATTGCATCTATTCACTGCAGCATTTTGTTTCTAAGAGGTGATGATTTTTTGTTTTATCTTGAAGATGGGAGCAAAGCCAACAACACTTACTGGACTATCAGGATCTGGTGACATTATGCTTACATGTTTTGTTAATCTTTCAAGAAATCGAACTGTTGGATTGCGGCTTGGATCAGGAGAGAAGCTTGATGACATACTGGGTTCAATGAATCAGGTTTCAGATATATCTCTTTATCTTTAACAATGATGGAAGAAAAATCTACTATTAACTTGACTATCATTTTCCTTTAACTCTGTAGGTTGCTGAAGGTGTATCCACAGCTGGGGCAGTTATTGCATTGGCTGAGAAGTACCATGTAAAAATGCCAGTTCTAACTGCAGTTGCTCGCATTATTGACAATGAATTGACTCCCAGAAAAGCTGTTCTTGAGTTGATGAGCTTACCACAGGTTAGAATAGTTACTGTGATTCTTTGTTGGTCACACAGTGATAGTTGATATGGGTGAACTGGACTAGTAAATGGAGAAATACATGCTAACCTGAAATTCATTTGCATGTCATCAGATACAACTCTTGGATTCCGTTTACTTGTTCAGTTTATTGGGAATTGCAAATGTTTGGGTTCTTTATGAAATTAGTAGATGCCTTCTTTTCAATCATCTTGCAAAATTTCAAGTATTATGGTTTTATGTTATATGGTAAGTAATAGATACCTCCTTTTCAATTATCTTGCACAAAGACATGTCTAAGAGTTAAGGTTTTATGTGATACTAGAAGAGGACATTAAAATCTCTTCTTGTGTGACTTACCTTAGGATGGGATTCCCAATGTTAGCATGCTTTTAGTGCGAAATTTTTTTTTGGGTTGAGTTGATAAATGAAGAAGTCATCTTTAACATTTAGTCTTCACTTGGAGGTAGATGAGAATGCCATAATACTAAGAAACTTTGGATATCTTATGTCGTATGAAAATGCAATGAGATAGTGGCTGAAATGAGGTTCATAACTTAACTGATAATTATTCTTTATTGAATTGATTGGTTTCTTTACATTGATAATTCTATTTTAGGTTGAAGAAGTTTGAGAAGCTATTATACTCGAGGTTGATAGAACATGGGAGGCTGAATATGATGTGATTCTGTATTCATGGTATGATTTGTCAATGGTAATTGCCATACTCCCTTGGAGAAGCGGCCATACTTGACCTTGCCCAGTATCCATTTAAGTCTTTGAAGCACATCTCACATCATGCTTCATGAGGACCGTAATACTGTTGAGATTCTGAGATGCTCTACCAAATTTTTTTCATAGGAGAGGTTCCACTTTCTAATTTTTTGCACTTCAATCTTGGGAAATATTCTGTCAATAGAAATATGTACGTGATACCAGTTAATGTCAGGGAAAATGATCTTTTTCTGCTATAATTGCTGTTTCATCTGAAATTTGATTTTTTTTTCCTTGACTAATTACACCAATGAAGTATCTCAAGAAAGTAAATGCATTTGCTGGTGCAAAATATTAGTTCATCGTCGTTTTTGTATATTCTATTTGAATAATTTATAAATAACTTTATGCATTAGCTTTTGCCAAACCATCATGGATGTGAGGATCTGAACAATCCTATAACGGTATCATCTGGCCACAGTGATTGTCCCTCCATTTTCAGCCATAAAAGACAGACCATTGGACTTCTGATCACTAATCAACACCAAAAACTACTAATTGTTCTTTCTATACTCTATATTATAAGGAAAAAAGGCCCTTGCAAATCAAAGACCTCATCAGGATCGGGGGAAATTTTTTATGGGTGAAGATGCAAAATCAAGCAATATGAATTACAACTGACACAAGCCAGGATATATAATGCTGCAGTCATTGGCGCCTTATGACTAATATTATCAGAGCCGATGTGTTAAGAGATTCCATTTGCAGCCAACAAATGAGCAGTTCCTTCGTTGTGATTTGTTAGGTATGTTGCTATAGTTACTTTCATAATGTTTTTTTCATCCTGCTGCTCCAATTGTGTGAGTCGCTGTGTCTCTTTAGTTAAATGGGCTTTCTGACATCTGTTTACTGAAGCCAATTAGGTCAAGTCGGAAGGGTGCCGTTCCACTTTTACCACTGTTCTTCTTTAGATTCTAGGTCTTCCTGGAATTATGATTATCCTGTCATGGGAACAAACAATTCTAAGCAACTTTGTTTCAACGAAGGAAGTAGGATTTCCATGTCCAGATCAAGAGAACCAGACATCATCAGGCAGGAAGTCCAGTTGGGTTAGGAGGACTGAACAATTGGCATGAAGTCCAGTTGAGTCAGAAGGACCGGACAACTGGTAGGAAGTCCAGATGGGTCAAGAGGACCAGACAGTTGGCAGGAAGACCCGGTGGGTTGAGGATTGAACATCAAGCAGAGGAAGTCTTTTGAAGAAGGATAGGTTTGAGGGATAGCCCAATGTGGTCCTTCGTTTGAAGAGAGAATTATTGGGAGTATTGGGAGACTCTAACATTCTGCTATGAAGTTAAGGGTTACCCTCTTAGATTTTAATAGTCATATCTTAACTTGAGATCAGATTATCACCAACTTAGAATAAGAAACTCTTCATCAACTTAGAATAAGAAACTCTGACATACAAAAGCTCAACACAAATGCACTGGATCCCACACTTGTTGAATGTGAGAAGACTGGTAACCTATGAGGATATGGATCAAAGAAGTTAGCAGAAGCATGATGGACCCATAATACACAAAGAAATATAAGAGAAGTTTACGCTCTGATAATGTTTGATGTTAAAGTATAAGAATAAGCTAGAAGAGTAACATAACACTTAGGGTGTTCAAGGTTATCGTGGATAACCATGGTTATCCATCTAAGGTTATCTATAATAACCTTGTTTGGTTCAAAGAATCAGTGATTCCCAAGTAACGAAGGATGTTCGCCACGTCAGCAAAACGAGTATGCAATCAGGAATCACATTACCTTGGAGAGGATAAGGTTTTTATTAATTCCAGGGTTAACAAATATTTTTTTCCAAAATTACCCTCTAAATTTTATCAAATCTCAATTTTGTCTAAACATAATCAAAATCTAATCAATCACCCGCGACCGCCATCATCGATTGTCGACCACCGACTGTCGTCAGTCATCGGCTGCTACCGGCTGTTTGCCGCCGCATGTCGT
Source organism: Alpinia galanga (assembly GCA_037177395.1). NCBI lineage: Eukaryota > Viridiplantae > Streptophyta > Magnoliopsida > Zingiberales > Zingiberaceae > Alpinia > Alpinia galanga. Next base: position 11,659 of record JBAMHZ010404403.1, read on the forward strand.
CGGCTGGCGACTGTCGCCGACCCAATGACCGTCGTCGGCCCAGTGATGACATCCGACCCAGCGACCGCTGCTGACCCGGCAATGGCCGTCGACTGCCACCGCCGTTGATCATAAGTCACCGCCGTCGTCATCCACCGGTCGCCAACCGTCGCGGTCGCCAATCGCTAAATCTTTCAAAATAAACGAAACATTGTAATTGAATCAAGGGTAATATAGTAAAATATTAAACTAGGTCATATATTAAAACCTCTAAACAAACAAGTTTTTATCACATTACTTAGGTCTGAACCAAACAACATAAGTTTTATTTTATTCCCTATAACCTTAGTTATATGATTACCAAGTAATCATATAACCAATGTTA
>JBAMHZ010404840.1:0-12017 GCA_037177395.1 Alpinia galanga
AATCTCAAAAATAGAATTGATATAAACTAAATGGCAAATGTTGCATAATTAATTTAGTGAGTTGAATTTCTATCTATTTTCTATTAAAACATCAATACGATGCACACATAGCAACTTGCATCGGCTATGGCTTGTAAACTGAGGACGTGATGTACTAAACTCACGAAGTCTCCACCCCCAACAGGAAGCCATTCTTGGAGGTGATAGACACTTCACCCCATCAAAACTCACAGAAAAAGCCGTGAAAACAGGATATTACACTTTATGGATCTTGGAGTCGCATTTGTTATGGACCCAAGTTTCCGATAAGGATTTGGGCGATGATTGTTGATTACTGTGACAGCAGCAAGTCATCGATCTAAGAAAGCAGTAGTTCATGAGTTCTGCCCGTTTGATCGATTAAGCTTACTGAATTATACAATCCTTTAAAAATATTGAGAAACAAATACAATTTAACTGATCATAATCATCCAACTTTAACCTTCATTTGACTTTGACTATATTAAAAGTTTGGGATCTAGTCTACCCAGCAGAGCCATGGCAGCAATTAATATTAGAACTTCCATGTCGCTACTGCGTGAGAAAAAAAAAAGCCAATATTTTCATCAGTTTAACTGCTCCGGAAGGATCATACAAGTGCCCAGTACCTAGGCAAAATTAATGCATTTGTATGTTCAAATGTGATGTTTCAGCAGCTTGCGGAAAAATAATAATAATTCTGTCATTGAGTTAATAAAATCTAGAGCTGTAAAATTTATTTACAAAGTCAATCAAAATGAATAAACTTAAATAATTCGTGAAATATTCATGAACAATCCTTCCGAAACTCTCATCAAAATGGTAAATAAATAAATAAATAATCAAAGTGAACAAACAAATTTATATTATCAAGCTCAATAACTAACCAAATAAATTTTAAAATATAAAATTTTTAAACAATTCAAACAAACAGTAACATCGCCAACTAAACTTCTAATAAAAAAATCTAATCAACAACCATTTCACGAGCTTGGTTCAATTTAAAGTTGACTTGATTACCTTGTCAAATAAACTTTAATATCACAAAGTTTAGCTCGTTTAAAGCCCTAAATGAACCGTTAGTATCTTATGAGCATGGCAGGTATCAAATTCGTACATTGTCCAGAAAACAAACTTAATCCAACCACACAGCATCCAGCGAGACCTGAACCTGAAGCTCTAAAATATGTTAGCTAACGTGTAAGAAATAAAATAGCGAAAAAAAAAAAAAGGAAAACAAAAACTTGACTCCCTAACAATTGAGATGATGATGAATGTTAAAGCTTGTAAAAGTGTCCAACAAAAAACATATCCTGAGAGCGTTTTTTCACATGCGTTTTTTATACAACAATGAGAATAAAAACCAAAAGTAATAGACCTACCAGAGAATGGAAAAACAAATGCATTCCTATCCTCATGGCCGACTTAGAGGTGGTGGTTGCTTCTGGATTGCCATGTTAAAAGGTCTTGGGCCACCGGCACCATATCCCATGGCCAAACGATTTGCTGGTAGGGATGCCGGGTTCGTTCTGAGAGAGGAAGGGGGCACACCAAGTCTAGCCGCAATAATTTGAGAACGCTCTATCATTAGTCTGTATCTTGCCTTCTCTGTTTGTTCTCTCATCCGCAACACCACACTTTCAATGTCAGAGAAAAGTGACAATTTTGTCTCCAACTTGTGCAGCTGCACAGGAGAAAACCCTTATAACTGACGGTAATATATATCTTCAAATTGGCAAATGGAATATTGTTAACTTTTAAATGATATACATATTTTGGACATGTTGATACACAAATTAGCATGAGAGACTCGGATAAAATGCATATTTCCTTGAGTACCTGTTTATCAATAATCAATGAGACGAGTCTCCGCACTTCATCTTCTTCCAGCTTGGCAAGAAGCTTAGCCTTAACAGCAGCAGCTGAGAGTGCAGTAATCGCAGCACGTTTTAATCTATCTAAGTTGTGGCCATCTTCAATTTCAGTTGGGTCGAAGTTGTTCTCTACATTGCTTACCTCATTCCTTTCACAATCATCTGCAAAAGACATGGACTATCATTTCAATAATCCTGACAGCCATCGTGACCACTATCTCGCATCATGCATGCAAGTACAAGGGTCAGCTAGGTACTGATGTCAATGAATCATTTAAACAATCTGGCTATGCAACAGTGCATTGCAATTTCAAGCAATCAAAAAGGAACCTAGGCTACATATACTTGTTAGTTACATAAGATCGTCCAACATGTTATCTTATATTTTAAAAGAGACCTTTAAAGATCTACCATAATTTTTCCTTTATCAATCACCCTGTGTTATTTAATCAAGCATATTCTTTTCATCCAGTAATCTCTTGATGTTGAAAAAGTTTTGTTGCCAATTCTCAAAAGAGAAAAAAGAAATACACAATGGTGCAGGCCTAACAAACACCATATATTAGAGTGGGCTTTGCAGATTTTCCAGATAGGCATTTTCTCACATTGATCAGGGTACTAAAGGAATCCTAGGAGAGTTGCACACTGGGTGTCTGAGTGACTTTTTGAATTTTTCAGATGATAAAATGTCCGCTCAGTGGACTGCATAAAATGAATGGAAAATATAGTTGCAACGGTTCATACTAGAAAATCAATATAATCAACCCACATGAAGGTATGAGGTTAACAATCCAAAATGTACTAAATTCACCTGCTTTTTCTTTGATTCCATTAGTTGAAACCCCTGTTTGCATCTGCTCATGTCCTAATACAACCGTAGTATCTGTATTTTCTGTGCCCTTGGATGAATCTGTTTGCTGTGGTATTGTGTCTGTTGAAACTAAATCATCTGAATTGTCAACACTATTTAGTTTCTCCTCCACTAACTTAGAATCACTACTCTCCTCCTGACCTTTTGCAATTTGTTCTTTAGAAGCCAAATCTTCAGTTTCTTTGGAAGCACTTGACATTGAGGCTACAGCCAAAGCAGCATCTGCTACATCATTTGCTTTAGCAGCCAAAGATTTCTCTGTAGACAAAGACTGGTCAACAGAGTTCTGGACAGGGCTTGGTGCCTTTTTTGAAGGAGAAGCCTCCTGTGCTGCTTTTTCATCAGTTTGTGTTGTTGAGGAATCTTGCAACAAAAGGGATTTCTCATTCTCTATGGAAACAGAAGCTACATCCTCATCTTTGGATTTGTTAGTGGTATCTAAACTTTGCATTTTCCTTTCATCTGTGTCAGACTCCTTGTTGATGGCTTCTGTAACAGAACTGTAATTTTGTTTGATAAGTATCGAGTTTATTTTATCAGCTCATGTTAGTCTTTAATCATATTTCATCAGGCTGAATACCTCACAGTGGTAGGTGGGTCCTTGCAATCATTTGGTGGATCTTCAAGGACAAAACAATGCCTAGTAGCAAGTTGAATGCCGGGCATGTCTTCCGACATGGCTCCAAGAGAACTGCGGCAAGAAGTTAGAACAGCATCAGGTTCAACAATGCGAGATAAGAATGCTGCCTGCAAAGAGAACATTTGATGATCAAAATCTAAAAGCACATGAAACAATCATAATACATCCAGCAGGTCAATTTCACATGGACTTACCAGTGCCATCACTGGGTTTCCAGCTTCTGCAAATGAACCCAATCCTTGCTCAGGAAAGTATCCTACAGCCTGAAATGCAGCCTTCAGTGCATCAATGGCAAAGTTGGTCTCACCTTCATGGAAATTTTTAGCATTACAAGTATTTCCATCCACCAGAGTATCTGATTTGGAAATCATAGGTTCATCCACTGTCTCAATAGTATCTGGTTTACTGGTTTCAACTCCAACAACATCTTCACGAGAGGATTCATTTATTTCTTTCTTGTCAGCTTCCACCGCCTCAGAAGTACTTTTGGCTGTTGGTTCTTTATTTTCTGTAATGTGATCCGTGCTATCTAGGTAATTGTCATCAGCAACATAATCATTTTCTATGAAAGAATCCTCAATAGGCATTTGAAGAAAATGAAAGATGCATTGGGCTTTGGTTTTGGTAGCAACATGTTCTGCAATCTCATTCCAGTTCTCCCCGAAAAGCTCCAAGGCTTCTAATAGAAGCAATGTTTCTTGATCTGTCCAACTTCCACCATTCAAGCCAGGAAACTCTGCTGATTCCATCAGAATAAAATCAGCTCGTGCCATACCAGATCCAAACTTACTGTCATTAAAGCAATCAGTGCACAAATCAAAATCTGCCTGTGAATATACAAACACATTAGGAATGTGACTACAATAAATGCATTGGTGCAATTCTTTGCAGAATAGCAGATGGCATGATGCCAAGCAGAAAGAACTCATACTTGTATTCTTCATTAGTAATATATTGCATTAAAATAACAAACTAGCTTAAGAGTAGCAAGTCTATCAAAGCATTTTTGCAACTCTTTGCAGAATAACAGATGGGATGATGCCAAATAGAAAGAACCTATACTTGCATTCTGCATTAATAATATATTGCCTTAAAAGAATAAAACAATTTTAAACATAGAAAATCCATCACTTATAAGTTGAGATTTTTATTGCAAGCTGAAGCATTTTTGGGTAGTCAATGGAAAGACCTCATGACAGAGTTCTTTATATTTCAGTACAATTCAACGAAATCATTGACAAAAGAAGAGGATTAAAATTATAAGTCTTGTTACTCAATCACTCATTTTAGATGGGGAAACACTCCTATAAGGCTCCAAAAAATGGGGAACTTGGAAAGTCAGTATACCACCTTACTTTTGTATGTGAACAGCCCAAACCTTCTAAAGGTGCAACCTGCCTTATTACACTGTCACAAGAACATATGGTCCATTTTATTCTTGCATGCGAAGAACCCAAAAACTTCAAAAGGATCAACCCTGCCTTATCACATGGTTTCACACAAAAACCCAAACATAGTCTGCGTATAAAATTTTTCTGCAAAACCTAGGACAATGATGCTTCCATGCCAAAGGTAACCCTTTCCACGCAGGCATAAAGAGTTCAGCATGCAGCTAAATAATCCTTCATTCTAAGTTACGATATTGACCTTATCTACCCTCCAATTCTGATGTGGGATTAGTCCAGATGTCACACCAACCAACAAAAGAAATCTAGTTATTTGGATGCTAACAATCCTAAAATGGAATTAGTCAATTACTATACATGAGTTGGTTATTAAAAACCAACTGAGCTGCATCTTTCATCTATTGTGGATGTCAAAAGGTGTAGACAAATAACTAGATGGTGGTGGACACTGGATATCTGCACAAGGCATTTATTGCTTAAAATCATTAAAAGCAATTGAAGCCTGTATATGTAATGTAAAACAGCAGGCTATTAGTGAAAAGGCATACTGGAGCCAATATGTCTTAGGCATGGTCACTCCATAATTACTGCTTTCAATCCTAATGTTTCAAAAATACAAAGAATATCCATTAGCAGTAGAAGTGTGGCAGCCAAAAGCTTTACAACCCTCATATTTTTATTCATCAATGTTCTGGGAAGATTGAACAAAATGCATATCAGACACTTTAAATGTCTTTTTTTTTAATCTTACACTCTAACACCTGAAATTGATTAACACATGATCACAAGTATTTGACATCCTGAATGTTGATTTAAATCTATAATCTTGTAGCCAAAATCATCAAGTTACAGATTTATTCAATGAAGAAAGTCGACATTTAAATGAGCCTATCAGCATCTCCAGTTACTAAAATTGATCAACATCCCTGGTTGCAAAAGAGTACACTCATTTTTATGGTCATGCTTTCTCCCTTGCTGCAAGGATGACTTCTATTTGCATCTTAATTTTCTTCCATTTAGTTTGATGATTGGCCTCTCCACCAGAGAGACACAGAATGTCCTTTTCTAAATGATGACTTGCAAGAGAAGGTTAGAAACAGCCACCAATTTTTCTTGTTCCAGGCTGAATGGAAAAGTAAGCAAACTGAAAACAAGCCTATGATTTCAAACAATCTCTTCAGGCATCGGTTGGGCAATATGGTTCTGCTCATAAAATTTAGCATGAGATTAATATAGTGCTAATCATAGTCTTTACATAAAGAACACTTTTTAGTGGACTACATGGATGATAATGGATGATATTGACATTGAAATGATATTTAAATATACTGCAAAAAAATCAATCTCGCACACAATGTCTAGCTAAGGAATTTTGGATTAAAGATATAGATAGGTTGTGATGTTCACTTCAGTTGAGGCCACAAAAAACAATGAAGAATTTCCATTTATATCTCCAAAGCATAATCTAGATATATTAGGATACACCAAACAATCAGAATGCCAAGATGTTACCAGATGCAAGAGAGCTTTTAGCTACTACAAGAACCAAGAAGTTTTAGAAAAGTTAATTTACATGACTTAGACAAAGCCAAGCATCTCCTTTGTAGCAAGCCTTGTAAGTCAGTCCCTAAGTACATATTTACAAGGAAATAAGAGAAAACCAGAAAGGGAAAGACATGAATTTGTCAATCTCTTGATATACTTGGCAGGTAGAGGAGAGGGAGAAGGAATTTAATTTAATGCAATTTCCATTTTATTTCCACTCAAATCGAACAAAGGTGAAAGAGATGAATTTTGAGTCTCCAATAGATATAAGTAGTATTGCTTTCTTCATTCAGGTTCCATCCAAGTTTAAACAGGGTGACTGAAAATGGACAGAAGTAAAATAGTATGATCTTGGTCTCTTTCCCTCACCTAAACTACTTCCTTTTTCTCCTGCTTCCTCCTGTTCAAGTAAACCTGACATACGAGCTCTGGGAGACTCATTGACAATAAAACACATAATGGATGCTAATTGTTGCATCCACAAATTCTCCATATCATTGACGATGGAAATCAAAATGTAATAATAATCACTATGTACTACTGAAAAAGCACTCACTAACCTGCGTTTGGCAATGGTAACGCTTTCTAGAACAATCAGCTGAGCAAGAGTTGCAATGGTAATCAACACCAACTCGCCTAACCAAATCATCGCTTAGGCTAGATTCCGGAAGCAATGATGGTGGCTTAGGTAGCAAGGATTCATTTTTAGAAGCAATCTGGGGCAATGACTGAATTGTTTCAAATTGATACAACTTATCAACCAAAGATGATGTTTTATCTTCATCATAGGCATCAGCTATGATAGCTTCAGATTTAGCTGGTGGGAAAGGATGGAAATTTATCAGACCCCAGTGGTCCAAGAACTTGAAGACCTCTTGCCTAGCATCCATATCTCCAACAGAAAGCTCAGAAAAATCTTTGAGTTCAATCTGTGTCTCTGGATCAGAATGAAATTTCTTCATGATAGAATTCCTAATCTCCATGTAAACTTCAGGCGTCTTGCTCTCAGACTTCCCATCAAAAAAAGAAGGCAGGGTATGCTTCTCCACAGGATGAACCGCCTTCCATGAGAACCATCCTACAAAAAGTAGACAATGCTCCTATCAGTCCAGTGCACAATGCGATTTCCAGTCGTGGTAAAAGCAGTTTATTGGCAGAAATCAGTACTTCACGAGACTATAGAATATATAAAGCCTCAGAAAAGCAGAAATCGAAGAAAATCTTAAGGATGCGGTTTGAAAAGCAGAAACATTTTCAAGTAAAATCTTTTTAAAACTAAAAAAAATAACTAAAGAAACAAAATAGGTGAATAAAAAACGAAGCAACTTAAGAACCAAACATCAATTACGTAGGTTTATCAGTAAGAGGTTTGCCAAGCATAAAATCCGCGATTACCCTAGTGGTCATAGACCTCACCAGCAGGAGTCGGAACAGCATGAACCTTGGCACCTCTTGATCGAACAGCTTCGAACTCCTTATCCACGAGTTGCTCCTGAACTACCTCCTCCTCCGCTTTAATCGAGCCATCAGCAGAAGAAGCGTCCTTACCCCCAGCATCCGACGCAAACGAGGACTTCGAAGCGAGGTGGTGAGGCTTATTTCCCGCGGCGGTGGCGTGCTTGAGTGGTGATTGCCGGGCTCTAGTACATGGGCCGTTATGCGCGGGCAAGACGTGATGGAAGAGACTCCTCTCCTTGGCCAGGCGCTTCGGGGGTGCGGAGGAGGAGGAGGAGGCAGAACCCGAGGCTTTTCTCTTGTTTCCGCCAGTTCTCCTCCGAGGAGCTTCGATTAGGGTTTCCGGAGGGGGTGGCAGAGCAGGTGCCGGAGCAGCTATTGAATTGGGTGTAGATGCCTCTGCGCTAGCCAGGGATGCACGGTCGTTGCCGCCCTTCGGCTCCATCGCATCCTCGCTGCCCTCCGATGTCCGATCCAGCCGTGTGAAATGCGTCCGAAAGTAGCGCAGACACCATTCCCCTCGCCTTTTATTTTCCCAAACCGCAACTCTAAATTGTTATATTGTTTGTAACAGAACAGTGACCGAGTGTATTTTTATGTAATGTTAAATAAACAAAGATTTTTTTAAAAAAAAATGGCAAATCAACACCAAATAGCAATATAAAAAAACTTAAAATTATCTCAGACAAAATATGTGCATGTAAATGCGAATTCTAATGCAAACAAATATTAAAAAAAACTAGATTTGCTTGTTTAAAATCATTTTTAACATGTTCAGAAAAAATAATATATCAAGTAGGTTTCACTCTAAAAAGAAGAGTAGAAGGCCAAAGTTTAATATATTTTTGTTATAGTTGTAAAAATTAAACTCAGAATGGAAATGCATATTAAATTAGAGAAAAGCACACATTAACCATCTCAATTATAATAACATGGCAAAAATCTCTCTGTTATGCAAAAACATGTTTTAGACAGTATAAAATTAGTATTTATGAATGCCGTGGGTCTTGTTGATTTATTGAATTAGTGTTTTTCGAAATGTTTCTTATTTTATATCAAATTTGTTCCAATTTGAAGTTCAAAATAAATATCTCAATAAAAAAAATGCATGTGAAATAGCATCAAGGTGATACGAAACAACATTTGCAGAAGATCAATTACGTCAGTATCACAAGATGATTAGAAGAGAGGATCCATAAGTACAAATTATATTTAGTATAATTCACCGAATGTCAATTATTTTGAGCGTTTAATAACAAATCTTGTGCAATAATGAAAGATTAGAGTCCTTGATGAGCAGCAGAATTCACATCTAATTTGCTTTTGATAAGCTGCAATTCACAATCACATATAGATGGATGAAGCGCAACCGTCGATCAGCTGGAGGCCACGGGAGTCACGGCAGTGACGGTGCCGATGTATGACACGTAGTCCTCTTCCTGACTCGGAGTGGGACCGTCGAACCGGAGCTGCCGCACTCGGCGGGTCTCCAGGTCGACCGCCAAAACGCGGCCATCCACCCAAAGCATCACCTCCAGATTCGTGCTCTCGAATCTCAACGGCCGAGGCGTCTCTTTGCACGCGATCGGATCACCGTTGTCCCACTCCACCGCGTCATTGCCGCCGACGACCGCCAGCGGGAAGGATCCCAGGACAGCCCACTCGTCGGATTCCCGGAGGCAGTATACTAACACCTCCGCCCTCGTCACGCACGTGCAGCACAGGCCTCCCTCGCCGCCGGCCTCTCCAAGCTGCCAGAGAGCACCGGCCTCCGCGCACCCCGGCGGTGGCCGAATAACCCTCGCCTTGTCGGTCGCTGGGTCGTAGGCGAGAACGGAAGGAGCGGAGGTCCGCCAGTAGGCCACGCCAGCGGCCGAGACGCCGGAGCCAGGGACGATGGCGTCCACCGAAGAGGCGACGATGGACGCCTTCCAGGCACCGGAGGCGGAAGAGAAGGTCTCGAAACGGTACCCGTTGTCACCGACGGCGAGGCCGCAGACGACATAAAACTGCGCCGGGTCGTCGGGGCGGACCACGAGGGCGAGGGCAGGGACGGCGTTAAATTGATGGGGGCGCGGGGGAAGGGGGATGCGGCGGCACTCGGCCGTGGCCGGGTTGCAGACATAGTAGGTAGACCAAGGACCGCGGAGGAGGAGTAGGCCGCGGGAGGAGGAGCGGGCGCAGGCGGCGGGGGGAAGGAAGGAGAGCGAGGGGTCGGGTAGTGCGGGGAGGAGGCGGCCGAAAGGAGCATAAGAGAGGCAGATTCGGCGGCGCCCGGCGGTGGAGGGGTGGAAGAAGACCCCGGCGACAGCTCCTTCGTCGCCGTCGGTGACAACCCAGTCGACATCGAGGTCCTTCGCGAAGGGGGCGTCGGCGAGGACCCACTCGGTTTCATCGAACGCCATCGCCGAGGAGGTTTCCATCACTTTCTTGCACGTCAAGCAGGAGGAACAAAAAAGATCGATTTCTGGCGAAGTCGTTGCGTTTTTCGCTTCCCTCACCCTTTTAACTTTTGCGGTCCACCGCTACTCAACCAGATATAGACAAGGCCGATCGACGGCCTCCGTCATGGCCCGGCACCAAAAATGTAAAGAAAAAAAAAAACTGCTCCATTTATCCTTCCTACCCGCTATCCTATTAGTCACGAAATGCCGCCCTTTATCCGTGGAGCCCACAGAATACGCGGTCGGAGACCGCAACTCCGCCAGGGACGTCGCGGGTAGCATGAATGAAATTTCCCGTTATTACCGCATTACCACGAGATACCCGGAATAAACTTCTCACGCCACGTTTGCAAGGCCAAGCACGAGCTGCAAGGAGTAAAGCGAACTAAAACTCGTGGCGCAGATGCTGGCCAATAATAAAAAGTCAGCATCACCAAAATCACTACCAACTTCCTCACCCTCCGACGTGGCTTCTCACAGAGCGCACTCCATTACCGGGACCCGTAACGAGTAACGATAATTGAGCTACAATTAAAAGAGCCGTATGAGCATAGGGGTCGTTGGGGCGTCTGCGATCTGTAGCCTTAGCCACACATAAAATTTGGCATGCCCTCCGTTAAGTTGCGGAGTCGAAGGAGTTATGCCGCATTAGCGTGGGCGGCGAACTAACGGAGGTTGCGACATCTTCGCTGTTTCTTGCCTGCGAACATAAAAGAAGCAAGCGGTTCCTTTAAAACAGAAGCATTAAAAAAAAAAAAAAGGTCATTATTAATTTGCACATAAAGAGCTGTTTCCTTTTGGTAAAAAAAAAAAAAAAACAACAGGCATCGCATGCCCGTGACAAATACATGTATTAATTACATGGATACAAGTACGTAACACGTGACTGGCTTGAATTTGATTGCACGAACTATACGGACTTTTCTGAAAATATTTATTATTTTGGGATCAGAAGAAGAACGAACATATTTGCTTCCAAATCTCTGATCGGTCGGCCGGTAATTTCTTCACATTGTTTTCACAATTTTCTATATTTATTTAATTTTATTAAATCCGACTAAAAATAGATTACTAAAAAAAGAGCGTGGATGGTAACGGAAAGCGAGGCATATGTTGGATAAATCGAAATGAGTGGCAAAATAGTTTGACTGTTTATTTTGAGTTTAATGCTGGTAGAAGTAATCAACTTGTGGACTTACGATATCCTTTATGCTACAGTTGTAAACCACGTGGAGCTGAACAAGCTGCTTCTAGATTTTCTTTAAATATTTTGCTTTTGGAAAAGTAGAATTAGATTTTTGTTGTTATTATAATATTGTAGAATTAAAAAAGTAAAGTTGAATTGAGAGACAAGTGTGCTTTCCCCGTTTTGAATAAAAAATTGAAGTCAGAATTATAAAACCTTTCTTTGACATACTTAAATTTCTTTGAAAAAGACGTGCTGAAAACTTACAATCGAATTGATTGTTCTTTTACACTGAAAGTTTCGACCTTCGACTAGTCATGTACTCCTTTTTTTTTTTCCTTTGGCAGTTTTTTCCCTTTGTTTTTTGGGGAAAAATTAGTAGAATGGAAGCTTAAATTTCTTCCAAAGATAAATCTCTCCATTCGAGTATAATTATGAAAATGTAAATACATGAATATGATACTTGATAGTGAAATTAACTGCGTTAGTTCTTGGTTGGGTACAAAGTACTTCTTGTGATTTACCTCCTCTGTGTTGACTGTGGGACTGGTTGGCGGGGGCGATGAGGGTGAACAAAT